>CH002367.1:725465-747017 GCA_000149265.1 Ciona savignyi
TGTGATGATCAAAGCAGAAATCGACATTTAAAAATGAAAATTTTCGTCCAATTAAATGGAACGTCATATTAAGACTTTATATAACTAAATACGAGTAAGAACCAATTTGAATATGTCTTTAACTCTAAACAAGAATTGCTTTCATAAGCTTGCTTTCATAAGCATCTAGTTTGGAATACCATAAAATTCATGTGTCCTGTATAGTGTACGTTTTTTTGCCCACAATGTATAACGGCATGTTAACACGTTATGGGTTAAATTTACATTGAGTAGATCGTGATTGTCTAGAAATGTGTGTTACAGATATAGCTTCTTGAATACATTGGTCCAATAATACCAACAGTCAGCACGTTTTAAGGCATTGTTAATGAGCCATTACATGACTTCCAAGATTTTAAACAACAGAACAAAACCTTTTGAACACAACTCCAACAAGCATTTGCTATATCAAAATGTTTCAATGTTTTTAAGTAAAAAGATACAGAACACAATTATATTGTAGATAAAATGCCAAGGATGGATGTT
The DNA here is from genome assembly GCA_000149265.1 of Ciona savignyi. Classification (NCBI taxonomy): domain Eukaryota; kingdom Metazoa; phylum Chordata; class Ascidiacea; order Phlebobranchia; family Cionidae; genus Ciona; species Ciona savignyi. The sequence continues at coordinate 725,991 of CH002367.1, forward strand.
TTTCATTGGAATTACAACTGTTCCTTGGGTATTATATTTGATTAATAGACTGATGATGCTGTAATGGCGAAATAAAAACTATGTTCGAATAGCACAAGTTCTTCTGCAACTACTTAAACAACCAAGAATACTTATCATGATGATTAATTAACCTCCAATGACCCTCCTGTGTTTGTTCACAATCGCCTCTGGCATGGTTAATACATCATCGCAATCAATTTCGGGGAATCAGTAACAAATTTCAGGGAAAACTATCTTGTTTAAATATTACCATCTTTACAAGCGATGCATCTAACAGATGTGAATTTGATCACATTACTGTAATCATCATCATGGACAAATATATGATATAATGATAAGTTGAGAATTATCATCAGGGACAAATATTTATGATTTTATAATAAGTCCCGCAAATTAAAAATCTAACGAACCCACTATTACCACACTATTGAACCCACTATTAAAAATAGAAGCCAACCCACTATTACCACACTATTGGACCCACTATTACCACACTATTGAACCCACTATTGGACCCACTATTAAAAATAGAAGCCAACCCACTATTACCACACTATTGGACCCACTATTACCACACTATTGAACCCACTATTACCACACTATATTGAACCCACTATTACAAATAGAAGCAAACCTACTAAACCACACTATTGGACCCACTTTACAACACTATTGAACCCACTATTAAAAATAGAAGCCAACCCACTATTACCACACTATTGGACCCACTATTACCACACTATTGAACCACACTATTGGACCCACTATTACCACACAACCACAGCGGTCCATGTAAGCCTTGGTAGCTCAGTAGTCAGAGTGTGGGGCGCAATTATAAACATGTGGCGCACCCCACTTGGAAATAACAACCAATTTAATCCAGGCTGATCAAGTTCTACCTTTTGTAACTGGGCCTGGAGGTGTTTGGATGGTGGGTGCGACGTTTGTGTCAGGATGGTTGCAGAAATCCTTGGAACAACAATGTGCCTGTATAGTGGAGCCAGCCAAGGGTTCGCACATGAAGGGCCGACGGTATGGAACCACTTGTTGGGTTTCCATACAACCACGTTGGACCAGTAGCTGATGGGAATAATGCAAAAGTGAATAAAACGTATATTTTTTAGCATTACCATACGGTATGTTTTTTGTGCATTACTATACGGTATGTTTTTTGTGCATTACTATACGGTATGTTTTTTGTGCATTACCATTTGTTTTTCGTGCATTACCGCCTTACCGGTATCATACGCCTTTGTGCATTAAATTATGTTATCATGAATTACCTTAAGTTTTTCGTGCATTACCGCTACCGTATGCTTTTTGTGCATTAACTTGTGTTTATCATGAATTACCATGTGTTTTCTCATGAATAGAACGTACTAGTTCCGGTACATCTCGTATTTCATTATTAAATCCATCAGGGTAATGATGCAGCGTTTACAGTGTTAAGTCTTCTGATACTCAAATATATAGTGCGAAACACACAGGGAATACACATTATCAAAAAATAATTCCACATTTAAATCTTGATTGCGAAATGGAAAACCCTTGCGGTAGCAATAGAAAAATTTTGTCTTTGATTTGTGAAATCTAGGCTATTATGTGTATTTTTATAACTTGCTAGTGACATCGTAAGTATATTACAACTTACCAGTTATTGATTTTGAATTTGTAGCTTTACATAAACAATACATATGTTTCCTGAGTTACATGCATAAATTATTAGTTTCCCAAACAGAATAATGTCCAAGTATGTAAATACCCCCAATTTTGTATGAGTTTTCGGAATTCATTATAAAACAAATATACCGGCAACCAAAACACAACTTCTTGAATAGGTAAATTGTATAATCATTAAACAGAACAATACACAAACTGGTACCATACTCACTGTTTTTGATTCGGGTAGTATTTCGGTAAGAGTAAAGCAAATTCCGCTAGCGACAGTACAATTGTCAATTCCGAGTTCACAGTTCGGGTTTTCCCTTGATCCGCCACAGTAGCAGGTTAGAGCTGTAAGAGCACATCTTAAAATTGTCGGATAAATTGTGGTTTTAACTGATCCAGATGAAATTGTATTTGAATGTATATGTAAATTATTTGTGCGTCACTTAACCCAACAGTACTTTCTAGTCGTTTGTATTTCTTAGTTTAATGTATTTTAGTGACAAATTATATGTGAGTGACGGCTAGATCACTTGGTCCACTCTAAGAATGAAATAATTTTGGCCCCTAATTAAAAAAAGTGGGCCCACCCCTGTTGGAGTTAGAGTTAGAGGTAGTTCCGGAGTCAAGACTAGTGTTTAGTGCAAGGTTAGAATTAGGATAGGATATTCATGTTTATCCCCATGAATGGGAAAAACAAGGGGGTTAACACATGGGCAATCGTCAAATCACCTCGCGCCCACCGTCGGATTACCTGTGCTATTGTAGTGTGTTGTGTATGATTAACACGTTCCTTCAATATGAGAGAACTCATTAATCCACTGAGTTCAGGCAATTTCTGTTAAATGCTTTGCCCAAGGACACCCTTTTCGACCTTAAACTTCAGTTGAAAGGTCTCGCACTAAACCACCAGACTAACCGGTCAAGTTTTAGTGAGCAGTTTCCCATCTTTTAATTTTGCATGAGCTACTACATAAAATGAATGAATATGACACACTAACCTGAGGCAAATTGAACCAAACAGCATGACAACAATATCACAGACACCAAATTCTTCATTCTTGATAACATAATACACAAAAATTTGAAGTTCTTGATTAAAGATTTAAACAGTTGCTTGTTTTGCAGGTGGTTTTTAATAAACCTTTTATCCACAAGCTTGAATCTTCGACTTCAAACAGTTATATTTCACCATTAAAATACGTTTACTATCGGTACTATCTGGTGTTAGAGAATGATATATACATTACAATAAAATTCTTTGACAAACCTAAACCAATTATCTATTTAAAGATACACTGATAGCCTTACTAACACTACCTGCCTAGTTTCTAGTACGGGTAAATCGCAAGACTTTTGCCAACGGTCTTTAAAATAGTTTATTATTAAATCTGACAGCTGATACTATAAAATGTTTGGTTCATTTAATATGGAGTAGCAACTACAGTTTGCTGTGAGCAACACCGCGAAAATTCGGTTTCCTTTTTTTCTAATCTTTTCTCGAAGTGCCTTTCTCCTTTCACGTTTTTCCTCGGGTGTCTTGTCTGAGAAAAAATGTCGCGTTCTTGTCGGGTTACTAAAATGCTCACATCAATGGTGGGGTAAATAAGGGAGTTAACGCTTTAAATTCGAAATAACTGTACATCGACTTTATTGTAAAAGTGAACACAGCTAGCTGTGTACGCCAAAGTTACGTAACCAATCCTACCGATTAGCTTAGTGGGTTAGTGCGTCGCCTTTGCACTTAAACGACATTGCCTAAAAATCAGTATAATGGTGGGTTCTGTCAATTATACACAACACACTACAATAGCTTCGGTAATCCGACGGTAGGCGCGAGGTGACCTGACGATTACCCATGTGTTAACACTCCTTGCGTTTTCCCATTCACGGCGATAAACATGAATATCCTATCCTATCATATATTTTAAAGCAAATTAACGGCAAAAATATGACGATGTTATATAAATGAAATTACCAAAGCTTATAATTATGTAATAATTATTTATGTCATCTACAATGGGTATTAGCAAAGTCATAAAATAGTGGTCATATTTGGATAAGGAGTCGTTGCATATATTTTACAATATTGTTGATAAAAAACGTTAGTTCTTAACTAAAGTTTAAATCATTAAGTTTAGGATAAAGTGTGTTTAACCCCGTAAATAAAAAAAACGTATTGGTGGTGTCATTACTCGAGAAATGGTCAGATTTCCGCGCGAATACTTACGGGAGCATTATCTTTTTTTTTTTTTTTACCGACTCAAGTTTCGAACCCATAATGTGATCGTTACTCGGACCGTTTTTGTATTGTAATCGGTATATGTATCGGACGCGTTAACCATTTGGCCACACGACCGTACAAACCGGAGCATTATCACAGGGGTGCATAAACCTTAATGCTCTTTGATGTCATCTATCGGAACATATATTATGTTAATTTATTTACGTGTTTTATTGCTCTAACCAAAGAGACTATACATGTTATAGTCTCTTTGCTCTAACCTAGAAAGGATAAGATAAGATATTTGAATGGAAAACCAAGTTGTTTAACACACGGACAATTGCCAGATCACCTCGCGCCCATCGTCGGGTGGAGCTATTGCAGTGTGTTGTGTATAGTTAGGACGTTCCTTTAGTTTTAGTAGAACCCATTAATCCACTGGATTCAGTGTCCCAGTAGTTTTTGTTTTAAATCACAATTTCGTGAGTGATACATTAGGGTAGGGGTTGGGCCAAAGATGTAAACTTAGTTTTGTTGTTCGGATTGTTGCGCAACAAGAGTGATTGTGTGGGGTGGCGACGGAGTTTCACCTTATGTTGTGGTCAATTTCGATGAGTGGTGTATGGGCGGGCGCGGACAGGGCTTCTGTAGGGCATGAGATAAACGGCGGTGTGACCGAAAGGTTAAATATGGCTCTTCGGCCGAATATTTTAAGTGTGTGTTCCTTTAAATATACACAACTAAACGTTTAAAATCTAAGTAACAAATTAAAGAGAACCAATCTACTTTCCATAGCGAGGTTTTTTATTCTTCGTAGCGAAGTTGTTTACAGCTAGGCTTTTGGCTTGCCTACAAATGAGCCGTCGCTCTTTTCTGTGAAGTTAACTTTACGAAGACAGTCTTTAAATTATTTTGAAAAACATGCGTATATGCCATATTTTGTAAAACAGGCGTATATGCCAACTGCCATTTTTAAAATTGATTAGGTAAGAATTTATTTAAGAAATATCTTAATATTGTGTATTTCGAATAATACACAGGTAAACAGGGTTGATAGCAAGCATAAAATATATTAATGAAATTGCCAATCGATGATCGGTAGGTGGCGCTAAGCAGTTGTGTGCAGGGACTTAAGAAAGTCGAAAAAAGGAGTAACCGAATGGTTAGCGCGGCCAATACATATACCGACTTCTATACAAAAACGGTCATTGAGCCAAGTCGATTATGGTTTCGAAAAGTCGAAAAAAGGAGAAAATAGTCGGAGAAAGGGTACAGTCGTGTGGCCGAATAGTTAACACGGCCGATGAATTTACTGATTTAAATTTTAATATAAACGGTATGAGTGACGAGTCCATAATATCGCAATTTAGCATGGCAAATGGGTTCGATGCCGTATATATCCGTCAAAAATAATTCGAGAATGGAAAATTAATTCAACTCTGTCCAGGTATATCAACCATCTCGGATAGGTCTGGTCAACACACACTTGAAACGACACAACAATCAATAATATTGCAATCAATGCTACGTGACCGCTTTCAATCATTATATACTGATATATTGCATATATCGATGGATATTTAAGAAGGTTTGTCTCCGCTGAAACTAGGATACCAATTTTATGAAGTTAAAATGTTTTGATTTATTACTTTTCTCAACGCTGTGTAGGTGAAGCGTGGTTATTTTAACTAAGGAACCACCAAAGGGCCACGATACCCTTTATTTTGTTCTACGCATTTTGTTATTTTGAACACCATACTTATTTTGAACGATCGTGTGGCCGAATGGTTAAAGCGACCGATTTATTTACCAATTACACATATATCGAAAAAAATGGCCTGAGTGACGAGCCCATCATGGAAAACTGAACCCAGTAAAAAATAAAGAACACTATATAACGCATATACCTACAACCTTCTGTGCCCTTTATATTTTTCACTAAGTTTTTAAAGAAATTGTTTACGCGACCGATTCTTAGACCATACACTAAAAACGGTCTTAGCGGTGAGCCTGTCAGGGGCTCGAAATTGAGCCTGGTAAAAATAAGAAATATATCGCCTTCATATCGCGGGTGTTAACGTCTAGCCAGTGGATATCCACAAGTTATCCAAATTAAGTTTATACGATTTCACATTCTTTTTATCGTAAAATAATAAGCGGTCAGAGCGTTAAAATGTGTGAACACCAGAGAATGTCAAAGCTTATGTTGTAGTATATTGATATGTATGTTTAAGGAGTTGAAAAGGACAATTGGGGAAAAGAAAAAAATCAAGTTGTAGTTGTATTTTAGTTATTAACCTGAATGGTACAACGGGTAAATTGATTAAAATACGGGTAAATGATGTATATATTTAAGTTAAATAGACCGAGTAAAATAGACTTTGCTAAGCAATGACTAAAGTCAATTGCATTATAATCCATTTTTTAATGAAATGAATAACTGTGAAATAAACGGGGCTTTGTCCTTAGTGACCTATCGACAAATGTTTGGGTATCTTCCTCAAGTAAAACAATCTTCGAATCGTCTGACAATGGCCGCCTTTTTCCCGCGCGCTTTGCCGCCAGCTTATATAGATTCTCCCACTGTCGAGTTGTCGGCAGTGTCTCGGTCATACGTAGATATGGGATCGCCTAGCAAATCATTGAGTTTGAATCGGCACTTCGCAATACTGCTGGTCACCTTGTGTGTTCTAGTGTCGGTATCGAACTCGTTCTATCAGCGCCGAAGTACTCGATATTCGAGAAAGTTGCATCGTTTAGGACAAGTCCCGACAGTTGCAGACAAATTGAATCGAAGATACGCTGTGAGAAGTCACGCCACGATACCCCGTGGTACTGCCCAGCGGGGTTCCAGGCCAGGAACGTCGATAAGGCCAGCCTATGCTAAGCCGAAGTACGTACGTCCGCATAGATTACGTGTGCAACCGAGCCCAAACCATAGACATAGAACACTTTTGAGACAAAATAGACCGACGTATCCGACCGTAGTGCAATCGCTGCATTATCCGACAAATCTTATCTCTGTATCGCGGAACCATGCTACTGTCCCGAGGCATAAACTGACTTCTGCAACGAGACAACGGGGCCGAAGCGGCGTGCACAGCGGCAAATCGAGTCACGTATCCTCGCAGAAGTACAGCAGACGACCCGTTTACCCTTACGCAGTGCGGATTGGTATACCAGTTTCTCCAACGCTTGTGCGCGCCCCTTTTAGGAAAGAAGCCTACGTTATCGACTCCGAGGTAAACTACACGCCCCAATCACGGACTAACCGCCAACGCTATCAGCTACCCACTAATGTAGCACGGGTCGCACCCCAAACCACTAATACCAATGAGTTCGACACCGTAGTTGCGCCGCCGGGATTTCGAATTACATTCCGAAATGCGACCCAGCCTCCAAAAACGATTCCAAACATAAGAGGCCCAACTACCTCTGTTGTTCGTACAAGTTCAGTCGAACCTTTAGATCTGATTGATGCGGAAAATACAGTCGCGTCTACGACGTACAATCCGACGCGTCCGTCGTCGACTGCCGTACTGCGAATCCGCACCACCTCTATAAGCGAAGCAAAGAATCTGATCGCGAACATTGGACGTGGATTCAAGGTCAGGTTCGTTGAAACCCCGACCAACGCGACAAAAGTCGAAACCACCAAAATTGACCCGCAAAATTCAAGAAACGAAAGCGAAAGATTCACCGCTTCAAGAAGAGATACGTCGGGGCATACACCAAATTGGTGGAAAGGGTGAGTTTAAAACCAGTTTGCTTCATTTTATAACCCTCGCTATATATTTTTGTGGACTATAAAACTCACAGGCGACATTTCCCGTTATAAAACAATAGAAAGGCTGTAAAGCCGGAACTAAATTATAAAATGACTTGACAAACATAGGCCTACCACTTTTACCACTTTACTGTGCAAATACCCAAACCCACCGCGGCAATAGAAAGGTCTACTACGGGTCGCCGAATATGGCATTATAAGACACTGCCCACACTGTACGTTGCAATGCATGCAAAAGAGCAAACTCGCTAAGCGTAACGAAAACAGCCTCTAATCAGATGATCATAGAGCAGTCTTGGTTCTTTAGGCTTAGATCCCAATTTGAGGCCACAAAATACTGTCAGGTATTTCGATTTAGCGCATTTACCTCCACCTGTACTTGGTATGTATAGTGCATTATATATCCAATTTATTTAGTTTATTTTTGTCGCTTCTTTAAAAAACTATAATTAAAAAAACATATAATAAAACTATGGCAAAAATCTAGCGGGAAAAATCAAACATATTCTATGACGCATAAGTGGCCTTTGTAGTTGTATAATGCTTATTAACGTTCTTTGATAAGTTTTATTACAACACATTGCAACATAGAAAGGTAACTGCTTGAAAAGACACGAAACATCAATATTGGTAAATTGATCGTACATGTTCTTGTCGAAACTTGGCCATAAATATGTAACTAACCGCACACACACCGTGGTATAAATCCACCATCTTCAGTCAGGTTCTATTCTATTTGTTTTATCACTTTCAGTTCAAGAGCAGAGCAAACTTAACGCCAACGCTAGCAATTAGTGCAAACTTAGATGAGATCATGATACCAACGCTAAAGTTTGCACAGTTGTGCAATAAATTACAACCGTGGTCAGATTGATTGCAGATCCCTTCAAACATAAAGAATGGATGGAAAATATGATTTATGACATCTTAACCAAACTTGTTTTATGGTTTACGACAACCCAAAGATTTCTTCAAATAAGTCTTAATTTTTTAATCTTTTTAGGCCAATTCCACCAAAATTGTGTTGAGTTTTTACAATTAGAAATTACATTTGTTTACGAGGACTGTAATCTCACCCTAAAGTGACATTCAGTAAATCCGATAAAAGTGCACTAGGAAGTTATTTATTTAATCGTGTCGGGTTACCTGCTTTTCGTCGGTCATGTTAAGTTGATTTACCCAGTTAAGCGCTAAGAGTCGTTAACTCGGCTATAAAACCAGTCGTAGCCAATCAAAAGCCTGGTTAATCTGATCAGCTTTGAAACCCCCCACGTAGATTGTGATGTCATATAAGCCAATATAGCGTAATCCACACCATTATTATCGAATAAAGGTGTATATTTCGCAATTTCTTTATTACATAATCCTTATTCAATGAAACCTTACATTGAACTTTGGGCAAAAGGACTTTTGGAATTCCAGATGTAGGTTAAAATCAAAACTAAAAATAGAACAATCGTGGATAATAGTTAAGATCACATCACGACTAATTAATTGCCCTGAAAGGCGGCGCGTTATCAAAAGTTAAACACTTATTAACCAGAGATCCAATGTCTGCGGGCGGTCATGGCATTCCTCATTTTAAATTAATCTCATTCAAATCCATTGGCGCAAAATCGGTGTAGACATAATTTCCGCATTTAAGGAAACTAGCATTTGGCTGTGAAATTTGATCGTCGGCCATTTGGATTGTCCTGTTAAACGTGCAAAGTTTATTTTCTTAATGTTCAAACCACGAAAGGTGTCCCCATACTTTCACAGCGACTAGCACCTACCGCACTTTCTACGCCTAGTATCGACACGAATACGAGTGAAGATTGTTCAAGGGTTCTTAGCATGACTCAGTGACAGAAATCTCGCGAACGCGTCTCATTAAAACTTATCTGGTTTCCTTGTTCCTTGCAAAAGGTGCTGACAAGGAAAATGCAGCTGATATGAAACCAACTCTCATATTTTGAACCCTAATCAATGCACGTACATATAACAAATCAGAAACTTCTTAACTTAAATGAATTACGCCACTCTTCTTTAATATAATAAAGGATCGAAAAAAATAATTTAAATTAAAACTGCGTTTTGTAAACTATTGCCGAGCAATTCTGAGGTAACTGATAAGATGTTTTTCCAAAATTACAGATTTCAGGTGAAACCAATAATTTTCAAACCACAGATTTAGTTGGAGACCCATTAAGTGAAAGGGGTGGTGATTTCTGTCAGGTCAAAAATATTTCTTGATTAATGCATTATCTGAAAGATCTTAAAAAATACAAAAAATGTGGGCTTGCATTTGAAGCTGATCGGCTTTAAAACATTTTTATTGTTTTAGTAGTTACTGCCCAGTTTGAATTGATTCCACCACCACCCCGTTTTAAATTAGCTTTCTGCGGTAAACTATTTTGTTTGGGCACTGTGCTTGCAGTGTGCCCCACAAAACCTGATATTTGGTTGGGTTAAAGAGAATTTCATGATTACGCCATTGCACATGAGCAGTATTCGACAAATTCACTAACGTTTAAAATTTTTTTCACTAATATACACAACCACTATAAATAAAAGCCAAACGAATATATTTTCTTAAATCGGGACAACTTTTGTCGACTAAAGATAAAGACTAATTTTGTCTTATATATCACACTTGACAATAATAGTATAAAAGTGCTTTATTCTGTTGGTTGTGCGTCACCTTTTCAGGTCATTTTTGGAAAATTGATCACGTTGTTTTGATGGCAAACACGGGTGAGATTAAAACCGCGTTTCGTTCGTTGACGACAACACCACCCAACGTAATCTGACCGGTCCGGACTTACTTCACGCATTACGTAATAACTTCGTTTTGACCTCGACTACTTGTTGGCTTTTAAGTAGTTCTCCTCCGTCGGAAACCATTTCTTTTCCCGACTGGGCGTTTTCTTCCGACCATAACGTGTATTTGAAGACAATACAGGGTAAACACAACATTAGCTGATAGATAAGAAACCTTCATTAGCGTGACATAAATCTCAATTTGATGGGGTGGGTGGTCTTTGATGTTGCATTAGTACAGAAGGAAGAGTCGGCTAATAAAAAGTGGAAATCCGGTGGTGTGGCCGAATGGTTAAAGCGACTGATACATATACCAAATTATATTATAAAAATGATCTTAGCACAGCGCCCATTATGGATTCGAAACCGATCGAGCTTGCCAAAAAAAAACATTAATAAAATGCTGATTGGAAGTTGTAGAGTCGACTTTGCATCAATGCATTGTTCCGGAGAATAACTTGCCAAAACGGGACGTTAAGCAAGCCAAATACTGCTTTTGATTTCTTAATTTAGCTGCCCTTTTATTCATGTTGAGCCTTAGTTTCTTTATATAAAACATGCTCTTGAAATTGTTGTCTGTGTGTATGGAAATATTTTTTTGTTTCTTTAATGCAAATATGATAATAGTTACTTCTTAATAATAGTTACGAACCAAGAAAAAAGCACAGAAAAACAAATAGTTAAATCACGTATTTATTCGCATTTTTATAGCCTATTCGCCCTATTGTCTATGATAAACATGCAAATTACATTTTCCGTTTAGTCAGTGGTTGTTTTTTCGATCGCTTATTTGGTTTAAAGCAGCGAAAAATAGATGGGAGAAAACCGTAAGTTTACCGCAGCGACGTTACCCGTACATGACGCATCTTCAAAAACCTTCAAAGCCACAAACTCGCAAGACATGATAATCCTTTGGGTGACGCAACGCTAGGGTGCTGCGCAAACAAAAAGCTGCTGCTAGAACGATTTTTTCTATTTTTTAAAATTTTATTTTACAGACCAAGGACCATGTGCATGTTATCTCTTTTCACCGAAAGTAGTTTTAAATCCCCTTTTTATGGTAAATTTGGTGGTTAATTTTAGTCGTTTCGTATAATACTATTATTATCTTTCCTAATGATTGTATAAAAAAAGATTTTGGGAATTAAAAATCGTTATGTGGTGGTTTTATTATACTGTACCAACAAAACTTAAGCCCCGGTAACATAAGATTAAAGTAACCATTTAAGTGGCAGTAATAATTCAAAATAAATGTCAGCCTTTCCATAAATCCGACAAGCGTTCAAAACCGCAGTCATTAAACTACCGCAACCCGTGAAAAAGCTAACTTTTCACTAAAGAGATTTCAGTATCAGATCAACTTTCATTTCCGAGTATCTATAATGGCGAATCTAGCCCCGAGCAAGTCGTTATATTCACGGGAAAGGGAGGTGTTTACCAAATAACTAACCACAGACTACAAAACAATCTTTGTTATAAGTTTATAATGTAAGCAATGAATATCCGTTTTAGAGATAAACGTTTTCCAAATTACAGCAAGCACAACGACTTATGTCATTGTACCTAATCCATGTTATGATTTACTTGAAGTTATTATGGCACTGCATCAAAATACACGTATGTTTAAGCCCAATGCCCTTGTCAAACCTAATTCGGAAAAAAAACGTGACGGTTTAGTTTTCCGAATATTTTGTCCGATTTTATTCACGATTTCGGTAGCAGGCAGACAAGAACGAACAAGATATACAAATTGTGTATCAGCCAACGCACGAATATAATTCGTCGCAAGGGACATAAGATATTTCCGTTGGCACTACCGCAAGTTTACTAGTTGTATCATTTCTTGCAGAGGCTATAACATACACATATTTGAATACGTGGAATTGTGGCCGAATATTAACAGCTATTTGGCTTCTACTACACACTTAAATCATCTAAAGGCATTTTTTGGAATTATAGTAGTACCAATTCTTGTAGTTTTCCTAATCTTCCAACCTTTCTTTAATTTAGCTCCTTTTCAATTGAGATTTTCTATGAGTTTACGTAACAATGACTTGTATTCCGTAACAATGAGTTAATATTTCAAGTGCTTTGCCAGCACTTTAGAAGGAAGTATGAAGACAACTTTGTAAAGATTAAGTGAGACCATATGTCAAACTTACCTCCTGAAGTGTTAGCTTAAGAGCTAATCGATTATATAACAATCTATTGGGCTATTATTGGTCTGGGTAGTCTGCCATTAACAATATACAATACAGACCGTGGCATTAATCAGTGGTTATCCCTTTTTAAGAACCTGTCATCACCTTGTATCATTAAAGCCTTGGTTTTCAACGCCCATTGCAAACAGCCGGTTAAGTTCGAAGAAACGTCATATCCCAGCCTTTAGTTGGCAAATCAACACCCCTGATAAAAAAGACTTGCGTCAATCTAGCTTGCTTCTAGGTAAAAAGGGAGTTGTTTTATGTTTTTCTCATGTCAATCAACACTTAACAGTGTAGTTGTTTACTACAAGTTACACGAATAGACCCTAGTTTAAAATTGGAACAAAACTTTTAAGACCACCCATGAGAATATAGAAAACTGTATAGTATTTTCCCATGTCGAAAGAAATCCAAGTGTGCCATATAGCTAATGCAATTACAAAATGCACATTTTTAAAATGCCCTTACCAGTATAATCTATAATTATATCGAAAATACTACATTATAATCAATTATCAATTTCCACTGTTTGATTTGCAGGAATACAATGCCCTTTGCATAAATTGTCGAATTAATCTTTTTGAGCGGTTTGTTTACATTGTAATCGAAAAGCAATTGCTGGTAAAATAAACATTTGAGCGAGGACAAAAGGCCCCGTCTTTGAGCGAACAAACCCTCCTAACGTTAACTGTAATGTGACAGTTTTTAACGCTTGATATGTTAAATCAGCTTTGCAAACAGTGTGTGGTTCAGACGGTTTGGTTGTGGTAGGATGGTTCTGAGCTAGCGTTGTTTACATAAGCCTACCGACCCCCCTAAAACACGTGTAAATGTCGAAGAAACGAGAATGGCTTACATCCCTTCGACACCGCACATTATATAAACAAGATCTTGGCGCTGGAACAAACTTATTAATTCAAATAAACTGATAAGGTCGTTTTACAGCTTCGACGATAAACATTAGCCCCGTTCCGGTCTTTCGTGAAATTGAAAGTAAACAAATTAAAAGATAAATCAATTGCTTAGACCGGCTCATCAATTAAATATTCAAAAGAATATTCAAAAAACGTTGAAATTGCCTTGTTACTTTAACCGCAGGTGGGTGGTATTATTTTAATAAATTATTTCTATGTGTAAAAGCTTATAACCACGTTAACTCACCCCATACAATGGGACAAAATAAGCACCCGATCCCTTTGCCATATTATTGTGGATGACTTACCACCATTGGTAAACACTTGGTATGCAAACAACCAACAAATGTCACTTAATTTAAAGTGGTTATTTTACCTACTAGTTTCTGTGTATTTTTGCTATTATTCAATAAAATCATCTTACATTTTACACCACGTGCAAATATTGGTGCGATGCCAGCTTATAGCACCGCAGACTTACGATTAGCAAAGTCGACAAGGGATATTTCGGGAATGTTTCGGCTCATTGCACGGGTACAATCGGCTTGGAAGTTTGTCTCTACTACAAACATACCGGTTACCCGCTTATAAGCCAACGGGGGGAGGGGGAAGGAGGGCAGAAGGGAAACTGCTTACTAAAACCATGGAAACTAATTATTCCTGCCCCGAAATACTAATCTCAAAAGCATAACTAACTTAAACCCTAGTTCTTACACTAAACTTAATGTGATAATCTGTATTTTATTGTGTCGTTTTCCTTCATTTCCCTTTACCTCCTTTTAGATTTCCCCCGTTCACGCGTTCTTATAAAACGGTGGTGTGCTATGCTGCCACCAGGATCATGAAGCGCCCCTGATCGAATGCCCTGGTTATACTAATACTATCATGAGCTTGTGTATTGGGGTAATTCGTCTGTTTTTACTTAGCTAAGTTTCGAACCCAAGTTGGGCTAGGCCCAAGGACCGTTTTTGTATTGTAGTCGGTATACGTATCAGGCGCGCTAACCATTCAGCCACACGACCTTACCGGGGTAATTCGTCTTCATGTTTTTACCACGTTTGCACTCGGAACTAATCCCTCATTCGACTACACATAACTTACCAACGAAAGGCCGCACAAGTGAGCTATTTTTGGCAACATCTTGTTAACCCAGGGACAAACGGTAGCATTTAGAACAAAACTTTACAAGTGTTTTTTGACCTCTTTCAATTACAAAATGGAAAATAGGTTGGAGTGAACTTTATGTAGCGGCATTGACCGACAGTGTTTTATCGCAACCAGTCTAATTGTAGATAAAGACCGGGCTATTTTTGACGAGCTGTCAATCAGCTTCAACTGTGTTTCTCTTCTCTTGCGGTACAGCAGTGGATTACAGGGCCCAAGTCAATTAATCTTAATCATCTTGCTTAGATCCGACTAAATGGTTCGGTGGGTTAGTGTGTATTCTTTCAGTCAAATAGTTTTAGGTTTAAAACTGGTCGCAAGCTAGTCGACTGTGTCCCTAGGCAAGGCATTTGACAGACATTTTCCAAACCCAGCGGAATGATGGGGCTATATCAAATTAAGTAAATGTCTAGATCACACACAACTCACTAAAATAGTCTTTAGTGTTTTCCCATACACGGGGATAGACATAAATATTCGCTTCCTGCAATAAAGTGATCTTTGCCCAAACCTACAGTGGAATAACGTGTTCTACCAAATTAAAGAAATGTCGGAATAACACACAACACACTGCAATAGCTGCGGTAACCCGACGATGGGCGCGAGGTAATCTGACGATTGCCCGTGTGTTAACCCCCTTGGTTTTCCCATTAACGGGGATAAACATAAATATCCGTTTCATACAATAAAGTAGTCGTAACCTATATGTCCCACGCCCGGTGTCGCTCATAATTTCAAAGTTGTCTTCTTAATTCACCACATCAGAAACGTATTAAGCGATCATCATGTACTGGTTAATATCTTACAAGTGGTTTTAACTTTCCATCACCAATAACCACCAAATGCACGGCATTCTTCTATGACATGATATCTTTATAAATTCGATTTATGATTTGGTTTCAATGAATTACTGCATTATTCATTTAAGATAAGTATATATAATTATATATTATTATAAGTCCTTTCATATAAATCGCCATATTATTCGTGTGTGAATGGCTTGATAAACTTTCCCGAGGAGACATATATAACATTGTTTGGCGGTTTAGAACAGTAATAAACGCATTGGGGTGTTATAACAAGGGTCAGATTACCCCGTGTTCACCGTGGAGTTGTAGGAACTTCTAAAAAATATAAGGTTCAACTCGTTAAGAATGAGCTAACAGGCCGAACGTATAATTAGCCGAATGCTTGACGCGGCAGATACAGATACCAAATTCTATACAAAAACGGTGTTAGAAACGAGCCTTTAATAGATTCAAATCATAGCCGTTAAAATTTTATAAAAATAGAAAAACCCCCATGTTTTATAAAGTGTTTTCCTATCTCCCTCCTAATTACAAATGACGTCTACTCGGCTTGTTTAGTTTGGCGTACAGTATGTAATAAGCTTAGTGTATGTATTTTAGCAGGTGTTTGTAATCCTTGTTCGGAACTTATAAACAGTATACTTCTAAACCTGACGTATTTATAGTCGGAAATAAAGCAGACAGCAAGATAAAACAAAGAGTTTGGTTTTATTGTCCTAGGATTCAACGCAACTGTGTGGATATAATGAACCAAAATAACACTGAAAATCCGGTCGTTTTTTTTAATTTTTAATATTTCCTTTTGGTGTGGGGAAGCGTTCGTAAAACTTGGTGTTTGTACAACTTTTACACGCATCTTTGACCAGGGAAGAGTCTGGGAATGCTTTACGCTGAAAACATATTTAGGAATGACGTAATATTTAATATTTTTGGGTAAATTGAAATGACCAGCGTGAAAAGGTGTCTGCGCATAGAGAACGCGACCAACTTAGTTCCATTTCATTAATTTCGACTGTTGGGACGGTTAAATGGTTAACGCGGTTGATATATATAGCGACTTCTATTCAAAAACTGTTCTAGCGACGAGTCTACCATGGGTTCGGAACTTGTCTTAAGGTTGTCTGTACCCCGGTTTGTATGATTATTTATCACTGTTAAGTAATTTTTTATCACTGTTGGCATACACCAACGTACTCTCTATATCAAAGGTAGAAGGTAAATTCAAAGGTAAAATTAAGGTTGGCTACGTATATACCCCGGTTTATATGTTTTTTTTTTATCACCGTTGGGTGTATATACTAACGTACACCTTATATCAAAGGCAGCAGCTTTTAAAGTCATAGATCGTAACTGTGGGAACCGTTTGTGGCTACGACACCAACTTCACGCCGCGCTCTCACGTCTATTAGCGCAAGAATCTGTAGCGACTTAACCCCAAGGTCGAGCCCATTTTATCTCATTGGTTGCTAGCCTGGTGTTTCAAGATGTTGGTACAATTTTGTAACCCGACTCAGCTGTCTGTAATATTACACCGTAAAAATGGGAATAACTTGAAATGGGTTGCTCAATGCCAACGCTAAAATGTCGAACTAAAGACATTGATACGAGCAGGTGTTCCTGAAAGCTTCTCAACATGTGAGTGGCGTGACCACTTAACCGGTCTTGTGAACGGTCGGTGGCCGAATGGTTTACGCCGTCGATACATTGTATACAAAAATGGTCATAGTTCATCATGGGTTCGAAACTGAGCTTGGTTAATAAAAAAACTCTACTGGTTTTGTACTTCAGCATGTAGCTTTGTATTTGTTTTACCATTACAGCGACCACAACATAATTGGGCCCGTAATCCCCCTAATATTCCCCTGAGAATTAACAATTATTTTGCTTTTCGCAACTCCACAATTTTACCAAGAAATAACAATACTTTTTACACATCGACACTCAACCGTACAATGCTATCGAGTTGTGTGCGGGATTGCATATTAAACCGTTATAGCGAACTATCATATCTGCTTAAATCCGAGGTGATTTTGCAAACATCAAGAAGTCACGACGTTCCACCATCCGATTCAATGGACAAAAGTCCTTTTTAGCAACATTATCTTCCATTTTATTCCTTCTTGGGTAAATTACTTTTCCTTCAAAAGATATCAAGAATGGCCACTAACCAGGCCGCTTTCTGGAAGGTTTTAGGTTTGAAACCTATCCTTTGTTGTATTTTCACATTGATGAACAATCTATTCCGATACTTTATTTATTTATCTTTTACAATTAAAATATCTTTTGTATATACTTTTTTTATAACATTTTCTTTCTCTATATTTAATCTTTTCCATGTTTCCATATAGAAACCTATAGGTACAGGTATAAAGAGAGTTTGATACACTTATTTAAACGCCGTTGTCCATATAACCAAACATACCGTTTATAATGAAATAATGTTTGCAGGAAACACGTATGCACCGATGAGACTCCTGGTCTGTACGGTGTAAGTGGTGAGATAATGAAGAGAATTCGTATCGTGGAGAATTGCGTAGAAGAAGATTCACTCTACATCTGCACGAAACGGTAAATAATAAATTTAAATAGTTTAAATCATCTTATTTTCTAATTCTTCGTTACAGTAATGTAGAAAGTGGCAACGATGGTTAAAAATGGGAAAAAGCGGCTAAAATAATAAAACTTTAATACTTAATTTTTTTCTGCTTCTTCGCTATAGAAAGAAATAAAAAGCAAATTGCTTACGGTATATATACAACGTAGAAAATCAAAGTTTTATTTATTTGGGCTGTTCCATCACCCATTTTGTGTTTTCCAATACCATGTAATAATAATCCAATGAGTGCACTTTTGCATATGTTTTTTACAGTAATACGCAATATAGCAAGGATTAACAGCAAAGCTACAGTAATTAAAACACGTCTAATACATACACATGACATAACATAAAAAAAAACACACATACGTGGCCGTAAAACTGGTAATGTGTGAATCATACACAACACACTGCAATAGCTTCGGTACCCGACAGTGGGCGCGAGGTGATCTGACGATTGCCCGTGTGTTAATCCCCTTGGTTTTCCCATTCACGGGGATAAATATAAATATCCTTTCCTACAATGAAAGAAATGATCGGGGAATTATTCAACCGAGGTCCCATAGACCGACAAGCCTGTTGTTAAATGATCGAAACCTTCGGACAAGTTTCCATCATCAGCTCAATCTTTATCCTCTTACCAACTTGAACATGGTTGCTGAAAATGCACATTCACAAAGCGCCAACCATGCATTGGCCAAATTTTTTAAGCAGTCGGTAATAAAATCAGTGACGCAATATTAACATTAAGAGTTTTTACCCGAAACATTACGTTTTGAAATGATTTAATAACATTTAGTCGATATTGATGTACTATCCCAGTACACCTGCGCCCAATACGATTTAACCTAAATCACTTATTCACATGTATAATTTAGTCATATTTATTATGTATGTTGTTGCAGCTATGGGTCTGGATTCCGTGCTCCAAGAAAAACAGTGATTCATAAATGCTGTCTCGGATATTTCATCAACTCCAAGAGAACGGCTTGCAAACTTGGTAATTATTTGATTAAATACAAAAGGATGTTAAAGTTTTTTTGATAATTTAACTTGTCCGGTCAAATTGTTTGGTGGTTTGGTGGGTAAGTCGTATTTCAGCCGAAGGGTTGTAGATTCAAAACGGATCGTTAACTATGCACTTATCCTGAATCCCGTGGAATAATTTGTTCCACCAACGTGTGAATCGTACACAACACAATGCAATATCTCCACAACAGTGGACACGAGGTAATCTGACGATTAAGCGAATTGGAACTTTCCCGCGTTTTTTTACCAAAACCGGATTTAATTAACAAAACATATTGAAAATACTAAATGTCAAATATTTTATCAAACTTACTCCTTATATTGCTGTGGTCCCACAAATCAGAACGCAGCTCGCGTCGACCGTTGGCTTACCGTAGCTAATGCTGTGTGTTGTGTATAATTGAGATGTTCCTTCAATTTGGTAGAACCCAATAATCCACTGAGTTCAGGCAATGTCCTTTAAGTACATTGCCCACGGACACAACCAACTAGCTATTCACCAGTAATGAGTTTACAACTCTTTGGGTGAAAGGCGACGCACCAACCCACCAGGCATTTCGACCGGACGAATTACTTAAAATACATAAGTTTCATTACAGTGAGCGTAGTTTGTCATCATATTTTACTCCACACAGGACAGATAACCGGTCAAACGGGGAACGCCGGTTCTTCGGGATCAACATGGGTTAGTCGACTTACACACACAGAGGCATTAGGCGGAAGGAGGCAGGTTCAAGTCGTACCCCAGATACTTACTATCTTCATGCCAAATGATGACGTAGTCGTAAGAGGTGAATCTAGATTTCAGGCTAGATTTGCATTATTATTTTTTTTTATTCATATTTCAAAATCTATGTTTTATAGATATCTATTTTTTACTACTGCAAGCCAAAAGTTACAACTAGTTTCCCAATGTATAGTAAAGGCTAAGTGGGGGCAACACTAAAAGGAGGAAAAGCGGGAAGGAGGGAAACTGCTCACTAATATTAAGAAAACGAATTTAAATCCTGCCCTAAACACCAATCTCAAGCCCAGAACAAACCCTAACTCCAACCCATGTTTAAAACAAACTCTAATGTCATAATCTTCATTTTATTGTGAAGTTTTCCTCCTTCCCGCTTCCCCACATTTTAGTCCCCCAACCTGTGGGGCATGATTTTTTTAAATTGCCTTATGTGTATATTGATTTAAAAATGAATTAACATCGCTGCAACTTCTATTTTTGCCTTCCTTTTTGCTTCTCTCTTTAATATATTAACGACTTTTGCTATTTCCCCGTTTTTTTTATTATTAATATACTAACTAAATAACTAAAAAGATTACAAATTATGTTTTATATTGCAATGCTATCCATACATTTTTGGTAACATTATCTTTCCCTGTCATTCCCAATATATTGTAATTGGATAATATGACCTCTAATATTTTCTTTTTGTCATAAATTATAAAATGTCATATTGAACAGCTCTGACGTTGCAAAACGGAAGTGACGAAGGTACGCAAGTCGAAAAATTCCTTGAAAATCACGTGATACCAGACAGAAAACTTCTCTCTACAAATATGGAAAATAATGAACTTTTTCAAGTAAATCTTTATTTTTACATTTTTCACATCAGCTTATTGGTAAAAGGTTTTGTTTCGGATAGGATATTTATGTTTATCTCGTGAATGAAAAAACAAGTGGGTTACAAAAGCAATCGTCAGATAACCTCACGCCCACCGTCGGGTTACCGGAGCTATTGCAGTGTGTTGTATATGATTCACACGTTCCTTCAATTTAGTTGAACCCATCAATCCACTGGGTTCGGGCAA
>CH002367.1:753586-764498 GCA_000149265.1 Ciona savignyi
AGTGTCGATTTATACGATTGTGTGGCCGAATGGTTACGGTCGTATGATTGATATATATAGACATATCAAATTATATAAATAAAAACAATAAAAAACTAAGCTCAGTGAAAAAGGGTTTTCGATTTATCCACACAAAAGTATCGGTTATGGTAAGATAGGTGACTCTATATCAAAACACCAACATTTTTGACTTTCGACATATATATTGCGTCTTTTTAACTTTAATAAAGTTCATTATATTCTAAATTTAATTTGTATGTACTAAGTATTAACTAACTAATAAAATACAAAAATATTAAAAACTCATGATCATATTTAGATTGAATTATTAGCATTAATGATCTGTTAAAACTGTTAAAACATTTAATAAAAATAGAGAAAGTGCAATATTTTCTAATGATATCATGATATAATAACGAAAATATATGAATCAACGCAAACAGATTTTCCAGACTTCTTGGCCTAAATTCATCACACTAAAATGTTACTTATTCTTCGCTAAAGAGGAAATGTCAGCACAAAACCCACAAGAGTACTATTCCGAACCAGACAGAAAACTATTCTTTACAATTAACATGTCTAGTTATTCTTTCTTGACCCGTTAATCTTGTTAAGCAGACTAAAATTGGACACTTAGAAAGGAATTAGTTGGCAAATTCGACGATCCTCTTACACGTAGTTTGTGTTTAAAGAAATGCCGTTATGGCATTATGGTTTATGGTCGTCGCGAGTTATGGAACACAAAATCGCTTAAATACACAACTGCGGTTGATGTTTACAAACCAAACTGCTTT
This sequence comes from Ciona savignyi, assembly GCA_000149265.1. Taxonomy (NCBI): domain Eukaryota; kingdom Metazoa; phylum Chordata; class Ascidiacea; order Phlebobranchia; family Cionidae; genus Ciona; species Ciona savignyi. The sequence continues at coordinate 754,381 of CH002367.1, forward strand.
CTTTCCCGTGACCTTTGCATAGCGATTTTAACCTAGCCTACTTAAAAGCTACACAAGCATGAACTCAAGATACTTTTAGCAATCCATCTGCCAGAATTTGAAATAACATAGCGGGAAACCCGGCTTAGATATGGCGTAATTAGTCTGGGAGTATAACAAAACTCAATAATTACAAAGTCAACCTATGGGTGTTCTGCAAACTATGTCTAACTACCGAAAATAGATGACCTCGTTGAAGAGATAAGATCAAATAACATTAGATGCCGAAAGTAATTTTCTACTTAGGATAACAACCTATCAGAAGAAAGAATAGACCGCCCAGTTTTTGAAGTAAAAACCGATGACATCGCGTATTTTCCCACCTTTGAGGATAAACTTGAATCTTTTAGCCCAAAGCTTGCACATATTATACATGTATGCATTAGTTGTGTCTGTACTTGGCTCTTATAGACATACGTTTCTTTCTGGACAGAAGTAAGGCGGTTGATCAAAATTGTAATTAAGCCTCAACTCTTCGACTGTCGGCATGGGTTTAATAAATAAATATTAGGCTCCTTTAGCATGGACAAATATAGGCTCCTCTTTACCTATTTGACGGTGGGCATGGGATTAATAATAAATATGTTTCCCCGTAAGGTTACCATATATAACTGTTTGACGGTGGGGCACGGGACCCTTTAACATGCGGAATATCACACTAATTACTGTAGGCCTATCATTACTTTCTTCGTTTTAGAAAATGAAGAAATCCGAAAGATCAGCTTTGATTCGTGACGTAGAACGATTACGTAATGTTCTTATGTACCACGTGATCCCTCAAATCGTCTCAATCAACGAGTTACAATCACGTGACAAACTTGAAACCCTCAACCCACCAATGACAATCCACGTCACGCGCTACGTCAGAATCCGTCGAATCCGGGTGAAAGGTCAACGACGTGTCGTGCGCACCAGGGCCACCAGTCTCCAATGCTCGAGAGTAATAAAAGTTCCAACCCCACCGTGCAACGGAGCGCTGTTTGTTGTGGACAAGGTAAGTCGACCGTGCCACCACTGAATATGTTGCCACAACGTCCCACCCTACACACCATATGTCGCCCACATACTTAACACTACGAGGAATGTCATTCAAGGCCAAATACTTCGTTTTTGTGATATTTAGACAACTATGTCAGTTTAACACGGGTCATCTTTAGAATGCCTCGTGAAATACCCACATAAGGCGGATTACCATAGCTATTGCAGTATGTTGGATATTGTACACATATGCGTTTAAACCCGTTTTACGGTGCACGTTTATTCTCTCCAATAGAAAAGGGGGCGTTTATATACAGACAATTGTCAGATCACCTCGCGCCCTCCGTTGGGTTACCGGAGCTATTGCAGTGTGTTGTGAATAATTCAGACTTTCCTTCTATTTGATAAAACCCTTTATTCCACTGTGTTAAGTTAAAGTGCCTTGACTAAGGGCACAACCGACTAGCTACTGACCAGTTTCGAGTCTACAACCCTTATTCTAAATAGCAACGCACTAACCCACCAAGCTAATTGGAACATCAACACAGGTTCTCCAACCTCCCTCTGGCTCAATACTTGCCACATTGATGTACTCAACAAAGAGCAACTTCTCCATTCTGATTACCGCAATTAAAATCACTGGACTCCAACCGGTAAGTTTTCCAACTTATTTTAACAAACCAGCCAATACAGCTGAGATTGAATAATGCAAGGGGAAAGTACAAGAGTTGATTTTCCACCCTGTCTGGATATAAACGGCACAAGCACCCTTCCAACCGGGCTCCATCGGCTCTCTTTTTGTAGTTCACCCTTTCATTAGTCGAACTCAGCTTTATCGGTTGTTTTTGTAACCATAATACAAAAGAGTAAAACTACAACTAAAATCTGCTTTAAAGTATTGCAACATTTTTGGGCCATTTGTGCTTGCTCGTATTATGTTCTGTTTTCACTTTGGATTGGCCAAATGTGGCAAAATTAAAGATATATCAAAATAATATTCGTGGATTATCCATGACTGTTCGAGTTTGCTCAATAATTATTTTAGGTGTCACCAATTAAGAAAATAGGTATAACATAAAACTATAAATCACAACTTTCAAGGTATTGGATGGCAAGCGACATTTCACGTTCTTTGCGCCGAGCAACGATGCATTTGCGAGGATTTCCCAGCCTGTGTTGAACCGGCTGTTCAGGAAGCGTCAGCTCTTGCTCCGTGTTCTACGATTCCATTTGATCCCAGGTGGGTTATTAAGGAATATACGTATTTTTTGTGAATAAAACAACTACTTTTGATTCTGAAGTTCGCAATAAGGTAGTTTTTTGGTAAGACTTAGCAGGTTATAGTCATAGAACAAAAATACTAATGTCACTGAATCTCAACAAAGAATTCATATAATAACCCAAAGCATTAATATTCGACCCATCAGTATCAGAAATCAATATGAATGTTGATGAGTTGGTTTTTATTTTATAAATGCGAAACGAATAAAAATAAAGGTCAATTTAAAGGTTAATAACTAAAGCACTGCATACTTTAGTTCAACGGCACATTGTTATTATGGAGGATAATAAATATTAGTGGTATGCTATTGCTTTTTATTAGTATCATATTTGTAACATCGATATTTTTGACTGAAGCAACGTGCCATGTTGAAACAACAAAGCTAAATGTTTTTACCAACAATCCAGGGTTCAACTGCGCCGACAAGTTATCCCAACGATCCCTGCGTCACCGCACCTACCGTGGAGGATCCGTGTTCACCTGTCCGAAGCGAAGAGGAATCTTACTCGGGCGGAAGCGGAAACGACTTCGAGCCAAAGTGACTGAATCCGACTTGGAAGCGACTAACGGAGTGGTCCACGCTATTAATAACCTGCTTCTGCCTCGCAAGTTTAATCTACTTCATTGACGTCATTGTGACGTGCCTGACGTCATCGTGACGTAATAGATGCAGTGGCGGCGCCTCTGTAGCCCTAGTCAAAGCGTACCGTGCCTATTAACGCCTAACATTTGAGACAGGCTCTCCACTGCTTCTGTGTCCATAATTCGTGCTCCGAGTATCAGCATATTCTATGTTACTTATTGTGCCTTGATAGCTACTGCCCTGCTGCATTCCTATCGCGTTCCCGTGTTCTTATACTGTGTCGTCCGCTTCTTGTGAAGCGTTAAAATCGAAACGAAAATGTTCCCATACCAGTATTTTGAGTGTCCAATCGTTTTTGCCATTTTTTCGCATTTTCGCTAATAAAGTATTCATATGATATCCAATGGTAATATTCGTATAGAGCAGTTAAAAGCCGAATTTTTTAAAAGACATTATTTATACGATACCCAAAATCAGGGCTTCCCAAACTGGGGGTCAATTTCACACAAACTGCTATATCTATTGTACTTTTTAAGACTTCAACGTTTGAAACTAGTAATCTTACCTGATTTGTGAACTGTACGTAAATACCACTATATTGGGTAATCTAGTATAAATAAGAATGCGTGTATAAGCATACAGCGGGTAATGATAGGCATTTTACAGTGGATTGTAAAACTGCATATGCATAGTTTTGCCTACCTTGAAGTCCTTTATATCACATCTAACATATGACTACTCATACATTTTTGCATGTAGGCGCATGACATATCTGTAGATTGCGCAAGACTAGTATATAAAGCGTAAATCATTTGTCACCTACACTTATACAGCAAATTTTCAGTGATTAATTGCCCTAATAACTAACTCGGTGCTAAAAATAAACAGATTTGACTTACGCTTATTGGACAGGTATTGTACTGCAGCTGATTTATATTGTTATCCTACACTGGCAATTGTGATGGAGTAATCCCATAAACAAATAAAATGTTTGCAATTTTATCCATTGGTTTGTGTAGTAAGTAGCTTAAAAATTCAAATTTCTTCAGTTTAGGCTCGATTTGGGTGGTTCAAATTGTGGTTGTTTTATACCACGACGTGAATAACGCCCAGTAATTTAATAAAACAATTCTCCTACAGGAGACAATAGGTTAACCTAACCACAATATTTGATGAATTTCAGAGATAAATCTAAATTTAACTTGACCATAAAGCTATTCGCTGGTAAAAAATAAATCAGATTATAAATACTATTAGGGTAGAGTCATAAACACGTTATTGTAGCTTACATAATAGTTTTAAATGTAGGGAACGACGCATTTGAAGAGCATAGGCCTACGAGATAACCATCAAATAGAAGTCATTGAATACGCACATTTAAGTTAACTATATTTTAATTTGTTATAGTAAATATTATGACAACAATACAGTGTGCGCATATATCCTAGTGGATTAGAGCAGTTTCAATTATAATTTATAGACCAGGTCAATAGTGGAAATAAGTGTTTGGTATAGATTTCGAGTGCTAAACTGTCTGATTGGCGACTGGTATCCGAATAAACTAACAGGCGCTACAGGTCAATGGCTGTGTATTGAACCGTCACCCAAAAGATCATGAGTATTAGGTGTTGTAAAACATAAATTCTCGTTTACTACAAATACAACAAGAAATCGGAGAATAAGTAATCCATAGGGGCTTAGACGAAAATCTTAAAAATATGAACGATAAGTCATATAGTACAGAACCATAATACATTTCTCAGGGTGGAATAGAAAACTCGCACGGTATCCAATCAACCGAAGCTGGATTCTGTTCAAGTAGAATTGTTGCGATTGTGAGGTGTTGTGTATCACTAGCACCTTTGGTGCTTGAGTTTGGCTTGTACAGTTACCGCCGAACGCTTGACATTTTGACATTTTTAATACGATAAGCACCTTCCACTGCCTTTCTGTCCTTGCAACTCGTGCAAAGGTGAAACGTGACCCGGAGTAGTGAAATATAAGTGACCGTATAATCCAACACACTTGGCCTAGACCACTTGACCACTTTTATCTTCGTTGGTGTCGGTTGTATTGTACGTTGGAACGAATCATGTGAGTATTATCACTTGGAAGGTATCCAGACTTGTTATAATGTCTGGGCGGTGAGAGAGAACGTCCACTTTCGTCCGTCGGAATGTCACCTGCGATACAAGATTCCGACTTATAAACAACTTGTAGATCATAGGATAGAGAGAAATAAAGCTGAATTTGCACTTTTCGCATTGAGACGTCTCGGAATGTAATTCAGACTATTTATCTAAGATTCAGCAATAATATTTCAACCACAAGCAAATATCAACTGTAGTAAATAAAATGAATTTATCAATCCATATTATTTATATGTCAAACAGTTTTTTTGAAATAAACCATGTAAATATCCCGAAACGCCCAAAGTGTATAAAACACGGCCTTTTAAGTAGTTCCACCACACTACCGTACAAAAAATATATTTTGCCTGTGAGCAAATCAATTTGTTCTATGCGGGCTTACCTGTAGGTACTTCGGTAATCTGCATGTTGTAATACGGCACGCTGAGGTTATTGCTTCGAGAAGCATCGAAGCGACGTCTTCTGGCCGGGTCTTCCGATGTCACCCCCGCGATTCGGTGTGAAAAGCTGACCCGGTCGGAAGTCGAGTCCGAAAAGGAGATTTTTTTCTGCGGTTTGCGTGACGGGCCTCGATTACGTATTGACCACTGGAGGGAAGCAGAGGGCTCACTTTGATAGTGAGATTCGTCGAATGGACGGAGGGAAAGATTTTTAGAATTTTCTTCATGTCTGTGAAAAGTTACGTCTTGACGTTGTTCGTTGTGACGTGTGTTGTAACTATAATGACTACGATCTGACAGACGTTGTCGCACAACAGGCAGATTGGACTCGGGCAGGCGTCGACGTGAAGACTGCTGTTTGCTCGGGAAGCGATTTCGTGCTTGTCGCGGTGATGGAACCATGTTACGCGCGTGTCGAAGGAGAATTCTAGAAAGTGAATCTTCATTTTGAGAATTCAGTTTTACCGCTTCCCGTGGTGTTTTTTGCGTTGTAGAATCGTTCGGACGATTTCGGAATATTTCGGAAACTCTCGGTGTTTTGACGATGGTCTCACATTCATGATCATAAAGTGGGTTGACACGATGGACATGTGCGTCGTTGTATAACGGATATCTATCACTACCATCGCGGTGAAAAGCACGGGTGGTTTGTATTTCTCTTGCGGGAAATCGATCCCTAATTTCCGGCGCTTCGTCCCTCCCAACCTCGAAAGGAATCCGACCACGTTTTCGTTGGTTCAAGTATGGTCGTGGTTCCCGGTAGTTCTCAATAAGAAAGCTGTCGTTGTAGAGTGGATTGTTAAGCCTGTTTCCATCCCCACGGTCAAGACTTCCAAATAAAGATGGACTTGTCAGAGGAGATATTCTGTGGGTGATAATATGTCAGTAATATTATTCGGATTATTTTCCCCAAACTGCGTAAATCCCATCTAAAATATCAAGTAATTTACACGACTTAGAAAATTTTTATTTTATTATTGCCGATTTAGTTTATTTTTTTGTTTTCACGATGAAAACATGCAACAGAACCCTTTATAAACAATTGGAAACAGAAAAAAAGACGGCAAAACGACAGTCCTTAAGTACGAATCCAATTATTTATTGTGCAGTTATTTAATATACCATATACCTGCTCTTTTGTTCTACTGAGCATTGGCGGAAGATCTCTGCCACCCTCTTGCGGTGAGGTTTATGGTTGATTATATACACTAGGGGCGTAACTCCAGGAATCATAAGAATAACGATATCGGTCATCAGATCAAACCAGTAAGCACGATCGTTGGCAAAGACGCTGTACCGCAGTATATAGCCGACCTGTTTGTATGCAGAATGATAGTGTTTGAGCCAATAACTCAGCGGGTATTCATATTAAATATTTAGTAAAACCAATTAAACCACTGGGTACAGGCAATGTCCGCCAATTGCCTTGCCCAAGGACACAATCCACTGGCTAGCGACCAGTTTTGAATCTGCAACCCTTGGGTAACAAGGGCTAACACACCCATCTTCGACCGGGCTATAAATATAAACTAACTTGCGGAAATATTTGAACTTACTGTTAACGGCAAGTATAACATCATCGTGAGTATTGAACCCGCAATAAATAGTTTGCTGTACAATTCCCAAGTCTTTGTCTTCATTATGATGCATTGAACGAATAACATTGTACATTCATTTCCCCGACCCTCCTCGTATCTGAACTTACGAGCGAATTGCGCGCGCACCATCAGGTAAGTCGTGACCAACATTATAGTGATGAGAAGAGTTTCAATACCAGCCGTCTGTATTCAGTCAAAATTAATAAATTAACGACAAAAGTTTTATTTGTAATACAATCATATATCGTTTTGTTTTGAGTGATTTCGCCAAATTAGGATTTGAGTAATTTAGCTAGATTCGGTTAGGAAAGTTTAATAGTCGGATGTGTCCTTGGGCAAGGAACTTTACGGATATTGCCTGAACCCCAGCGGATTAATGGATTCTACCAAATTGAAGAAACGTCTTAATCAAACAACACACTTCAATAGGTCCAGTAACCCGAGGGTGGGCGCGGGGCAATCAGAAGATTGTCCATGTTATGACGCACGTTGGGCTTTTAAGGAGATAGACATGAATGTCCTTTACTAAGTATGGTCGTGCGACCGATACACATACCGACTTACATATAAAAAACGGTCTTGGAAACGAACCCAGTATGGGTTCGAAACTAAGCCTGGTAAAAAGAAGGTTTTTTAAAAAAGAAAACAATTAAGTACGCCTCTTTATACTGAGACTAAAACTTTACGTACAAAGTAAACTAAAGCCTTAATGGTGCTGGTTTGAATTTGGTGAGATATCCAGCAGATTTTGAAGAATTCCTTGTAAACATATTGCGTTCCAATCCCGATTGCTGGTAGCGTGAATGACAGAACAACTGCGAACGTGGTGCTGATGAATAAGGTCAACATGATGCCAGACACTGTGTGGGACCTGCGGAGGTTGGAAGTTTTAGATACTTCGACATGTCGTTTAGTTTTTTTACCGACACAAGTTTTGGACCCCAGAGTGGGACGTCGTTTTTTTATATATATGAATCGGTATATGTATCGGTCGCGCAAACCATTCGGCCACACGATTATAGTTTTTAGAAAGGTAAGTTGTTTCTATTAATAAAACAGCAGATAAAACAAATCACAGCACAGAAACTGGAAAAAAAGGCTAAACGACCAGTCGTTAAAAAAGGATATAAATAATTAAATAAGACGGACGCGGCCGTTAAATGTAGACGAAAAAACAAAGGTTTTAAAAACAAAAATAAATTAAGACCATAACGATATTTTCTACACCTTTCTATCTAGGTTTTCTCTGTGTCGTAAGGGGGGTTATCACACAGGTAATCGTCAGATAACCTGTCCCAAACTGCTGGGTAATCGGAGCTATTATATAGTGTGATGTGTGTGAATGAGACGTTCCTTTAGTTTTAGTAGAACCCATCAATCGACTGGGTTCAGATCATGTTAGATAAATGCCTGGCCCAGGGGCACACACGTCTTATCGGCAGGGGCTAGTGCCTAACCAATTAACTCAGCCTGTTTAACAAATAACAATCCCCACCACAGTTTTGTTGCTGCTACAGTTACATATTTTATTACCACGTATTAATCTATTTATTGAGTTTCGACCACATAATGGGTTTGTCCCTACGACCGTTTTTATACATGAATCTGTCGCGTTAACCATTCGGCCACACGACCGTTCTACAGTTGGATACTCCCCACCTGAATTTGTACATTTGCCAACCAAATACGGCGATCGTCCGCTCAATACTTGCCACCGTAACAGTCACCAGAGGGAGGTAGAGAAAGACACCAAATAACAGCCCGGAAACCCTACAAGCGATGCCTCCTGTTTGATAACACGCACCGAAGTTGTCATCCTGGACCTGCGGTTTGAAATCATGGTCGTATAGGGTCTTTTATGGTTTATATGGTCTTTTATGCTATTTTTTATAATCTTATATGTGTTTGTATGGTATTTTATAATCTTTTATGGTCTTATATGGTATTTTTTGGTATTTTTGTGTCATAAATGGTCTTATATGGCCTTTTATGATCTTTCATGGTCTCTCATGGTCGTTTGTAGTATTTCATGCTCTTATTTTAAATATAATCTCTCTCAATTGGGAAGTTCAGAACCAACCTTTGTCGAATTTGATTTGAATACAAAATGATTTAGATTTTTTCTTGGCAAATTAAGATGATTCAGCTAAGAACATCCGTACAAATACAAACCCAAAAACCTCCGGCAATAGGATTGCAGGCACGGACAACAGCTAAAAGGAGGGAAACTTCTTAGTTACATAACTATTATGTCGTTCGGGTTAGTTTTAGGTTTGGATTATTGATAAGGTTAGATCTGAGTTGGAGATTAGTGTTTTGGTCAGGGTTAAACTAATTATCTACAGTTTTAGTGAGCAGTTTTCCTTATTTTACACTTTAATGTTATTTTGTACTATAAATCTTATGCGGAATCTCCGTTATTTGCCCATCTATCTTGATGCAAAAGACGGTCCAAACAGACGTATATAAACAGAGTCTGCATTTTGCATGAAGTTGTAGGGCAAAAAGGGCAATGAGCTTATTTACGTACACCGTCCCACGGCTCATTTACAAAACTTTCAACACTATATTACCTTACCGAACTTGAAACTGTGTTGAAGTGAATATCAGTAGAACATCGTTCAATAAAAAAATGTCTAAAATGTGACATTTGCCTAAAAAGTACCCTATTGTAATATGGGGCAATATGCCAAACATATAACTCATTATAATTTGAACGACGCATTAGAATCCACTGCGGCAGTTAAAAGGCTACTGCAGGTGACCTTTAAAACAGAATTCAATAGTACAGACCTCTTGCTACTGTGACACAGTTGGACTTAACCCGAACACAAGTAACAAATCCACCCATCCATATTTAATGAACTTACAAAACAGCAACTTTTATTACTCACCGGTAGTTGAGTGAACTTGTTTGGAATTTCATTTTTCGGGAGCGACTTCGTAAATGCGAACGGGAAGGACAGAAGGTGAAGCGCCTGGGCATGAGTGTGACATCATTTGGTTATTTGTTGGGGGGCATATAGTTCTATACACAAAAACGGTTTC
>CH002367.1:764598-792178 GCA_000149265.1 Ciona savignyi
AAAAAAAAAAAAAACTCGATCTCTGCCTTTACCATACTTTTTCTGTGCAGTTTCGTTGCTAGGCAAGGTACACTTAGCGGCTTTAAATAAACTTTTCAAAAGTTGTAGTGCTATCGATTCATGACATTACACTACAAGCGCTTCGCAACACCACTGTGGCTCTCCAGGTACTGTACTTTTTTTTTGATTTCATTTGATTCAGCTCAAACCAATGATGGGCTCGTTGCAAAGACCGTTTTGTTTGTTTTGTATATTTATCGATAAATGTATCGGATGTGTTAACCATTTGGTCACACAACCGTACAAACACTTTTACACTGTCCGTGTTTTATGATTGTATTTTCCCTACCATGTAAAAACCAATTATCAACTTTATTATCATATATTCTACCACTGCAAGGCAACACATTTGCAAACCCATAAAGGAATTTAAGAAACGGTGGTGTAGCAGAATGGTTACCGCGACCGATTCATATGCGGCTCCTTTTATAGTGACGTGCCTATCATGCAATCGAAATCTAGCCCGGTAAATGATTAAACCTCAGGTGCTTACCGTCAATGTGCTGCATACGTTCGCAATCACAATGCATGACGTAATAAATGACGTCGCTCTTCGCCGGACTGTCGTCAGAATGACGTAACAAGAAAATATATTCCCGAACAACGCAATAGCCAGATAAATCTCAATGAATACCCGTTGTCTTGTCCACTATAGAAAGCAAATTAATTAAAACTTTAATTATCTTAAATAGGATAGGATAGGATATTTATGTTTTTCCCCCGTGAATGGTAAAACCAAGGGGGTTAACACACGGGCAATCGTCAGATTTACACGTTTCTTTAATTTAGTAGAACCCATTAATCTGCTGGGTTCAGGAAAATACACAATCTGTCTATCATTTACCAGGTTTCTTGATTTCATATTTAGTTTTAAGTGGCCAAACTACTCGATTAAAACAACCCTTATAATTTTCTCCTCTATTTCTATTAGATTATATGCAATCGCAAATTTTAGGAAAAACCTGTTTAATAGAGCAATCAAGGGGCATTGTGTTTAATGTAATTAAAACTTTCGTGTTCTATACCAACCAATTCCAATTACACAATGTAAAGCTTCCATACAACACGAGATGTTGTGAATTCACATTCAGTGTATAATTCTATAAAACTGTATTTTCCTACCCAAGAATCAACTAAAAAATATTGCCATATTGTTACTATCTTTTTAAGGCAATCGACTAAATTAAGAGAGCTTTTAAAAGGCAGGGCCTCGAACCCACAACCAATAGGTTAATAAAGGTATTGAATTGCGGTTATATTCAACGATTATGGGGTCCTTTCAATATGTTCACATAATCACGTGTGGACCACGGCGTATTGTATTGTTGAATTATTTATCTGAACAAACTGAAGAATCTTGTTCGCATAGGGAAGCAGTTGGCAAGCTGTATATGTCACTAATTATCTTGTTATTATACAATTTCGTAATTTGGGGATAATGGTGTGGGAGGTAAGTACTTTAACCCGTGATGCGGTTGTTTGTAAGTATATACGAACGGTCGTGTGGTGAAAGGTCAGAAAGATTTATTCATATACACATGTCTACATAAAAATACTGGCTTAGTCAAACAGACAACAACAAAATATGGAAAATTCAAATGGCTACTGACATGGCTATTTAAACATATAGGTGTTTATCATATTCACAACTAAAATAGAACGCCTATTCTTCAAAACTTGGTCTTTCGTTTAACACCTTTTAAAATAAATTAAATAAATTGGCAATATCACATATGTATAATTTCATATTCACGCTGGAATAACAATTTTGACCAGATCACCCACGTTGATATGAGTTAGATGTAAATAAACACGTTGTAGATAGAACAGGAAAGGATGAAAAAACTAACAGTCGTTGAAACACGTCGTAAAAATTAAAAGGGTATAAATATTAAACTAATGGAATCCACGTAAATAAGTTTTAGAAGTCAATATCACCGTTAAATCTGTCTCACCTGGGTGCAAGCGTCGACGAAAGTGGTATTTGCTAGAAGGGTTGTTACGGTGTCAGTGATATTGTAAGGTGTGGACGTTCTCTCGTTGAAATTACCGTTCCCACTTGCGTACATAGTACTAACATCATATCCACTCATTGTAAACAACAGTTGATATTAGACTATTCTAGAAATAAAACATTGTTTTAACGAAGTATTATTTGTTAACACAAATAACGTACATAACTAATAGGCGAACTAGACCATCTATTAATTTTTTAACCCCCTTGGTTTTCCCATTCACGGGGATAAACATGAATATCTTCCTCCTCCTATCCTATTCTATCCTATTTTTTTCCGTTTAATTTTTAAAGCAACAATGAATATCTGTTTATAAAGAACCATCGTAAGGTTTTTATTGAGAGACCGAGGAAGGTGTTTATAGGTACGAAGATAATTGGTTCGAGTTTCACTGCGACCGCAAATTATCTAGTTTGTAGTCGTAATTACAGCTTATAACTGCGTTTATATGATATACATTTTAATGGATCACCGTCCGGTTACCGAAGCTACTTTGCTGCGTTTTGTACGATCTAGATACTCCTTCAATTTTGGTAGACATTATCATTACACAGAGTTCAGGCAAAATCCGCTTACTGCCTGCCTTGCCCAATGATACAACCGATCAGCTGGCAACTAGTTTTGAACTTGCAGTCCCTCGGTTAAAAGGCAACGCACTGATCCATCAAGCTACAAGGTAGGAAGATTGAATGTGGAGCAATTAGCCGACAAGAAAATTTTGTAAATTTAGGTTTACGATGTTCGTTTTGCCGTCTTTTCCTGTTCCCGTGTCGTTATTTTATTCGCTTGCCATTTTTAAATACTGGGGCAAAAAATGAATAATCTAACTAAACTAAACTATTACAAATTTATCCGGAATATGTGGTACACAACGGCATTATTGACACACAGTCATAAATAATGTCAATTATTAAATCATCTGCGGAACTATACGCTTTCTATATAGACTACATTTACTATTCTCGTTATATTCAGTTTATTTCGTACCCATTCTAGATAGTTTAAAATAAAATCTGGCCTTGATAATCACTCATCCAGCTTGTAAGGCGCACCGACCTTCAGGAGCGTTCTAAACCGACGCCATTAATAATGTAGTCCACTACGTTTTGAAATATTCATGTCCAAACAACACTGAAAAGACGCTTATACGATATCCCTACACACGGAGAGTATTCTTGTATTTTGCAAAAGTCCTGGAACCTTAGACCAAACAAAAAAAGAGCAATATTTCTTAGAACATTAGAACAGTCTATAAACCTTACATTTACCAAAAGAGAAACGATTTTTTACAACAGATTTTAAATCTCAAATCAAACAATAAACATTATTTTTTTGAACAGTTTTTAAACCTTAAATATAAGAAAAAATAGTATTTTTTACACCACTTCTTACACATAAACAAAAAGAACCGGTAAGTACAGCGAAAACAAAGAAGATTGAACTTGTATAACAGCTGATACGTTGCTGATTATTTCCTATTTATCCTCCACTCGACATCCTGAAGTCAAGTCTGAGCCATCGTGGAATGAAAGGTAGATTGCGTCATTAGCTGATGACGTCAGACGCGGTGAATTTGACGGGGTGACTGCAGGTGGAGCGTTCGTCCCAAGCGCGGAAATGGTGGAGGATATGCGACGAGGAATGGCCGATATGGCGCTGGCTATGGAAGGACAAGTATTTAAGGGGACTAGTAACAAATTCGTCTAATTTAGTTGATTACTTGGGGATAGGATATTTTATCCCCGTAAATGGAAAAACGCAAGGTCAGCACACGGGCAATCGTCAGATCACCTCCCGGCCATCGTCGGGTTACCGGAGCTGTTGCAGTGTGTCATGTATGGTTGAGACGTTCCTTAAATTAAAAAAAAACATTTCTAGATTTGGGCAATGTCCGTTGAGTGCCTTTCGACAAAACTATAGTCGGCAACCAACCAGTTTTAAACCTGCAACCTTTCGGCTGAATAAGCTATATAAATATTTAATCAGCAGACGTGGAAGCAAGATCGCTTCTACCGAAATTGTAAAATTAAACGATATAATTACAAACTGTTGATGTTATAGCCTTGACTACTTACCAGGAAGAAGCAACACGTACAATCACTTATAAACTTTCGAAACCAATAATAGATCCTGGTTTGGTAGATATGGATACATCTTATCATACACGATTGGGACATACCACCCAGAATAGGACAAACTTACCCAGACGAGAGCGAATTCCTGGGATATCATTATCGAACACTTCTTGGGTGTCAGTGATATTTGTTGAAGGCCTTTTGTACTGTACTGTAAGCAACATTTAAAAATAATACAACTTACTGAAGGGTCGTTTTATTTAAAATATAGAGGGTTGTGTAGTTTAAAAAAAAGGCGTGAGTAGTTTAAAAATGAGAGTTGTTTAACCTGGAAAGGGTATGGTTTAACTTTGCTTAACTTGAAAATTGGATTCTTTAACTAAAAAAAGGGGTTGTTCGATATTAAAAAAAATATTGTATATTTGGAGAAAAAAAATGTATAGTTTAAAAATAAAGGAAGTTTATTCCTACCAGGGCTAATATACGTGTCATCAGTGTTGGATGGATATTGTCTCGGGTTTTGATTAGAAATGGGTGTGCTGGCGTCCAGGGCTCGACTCGGTTGAGGTTTACCTGCGATGATAATCCATGTTAGTGGGTTAAAGTAAAAACAGGAAATATTTTGATACAGGTAGGTCGCCTCTAAAGTTGTGATAAATAACCTGATTTTTAACTGTGATATTCCAAAACTGTAAATCCAGTATGTGGAAACAAATATCACCACATAGCCTACATCTTTATAAAAACGAGAAATATATAATAAATCGATTTGATCATACTAAATTATAAAAAGAATATACAGTAATGCTACATTGGTGTGACTGCTCTGCAATTAAATAGTAAATGGTAAAAATAGTTAAAAACTCACTTGTCTTTCTACTGTAACAATGGAAGAGGTGGTAAATATTGTATAAAATTAGCTATTAACAGATCTATTTTTAAATGTGCCCAGTAAAACATTAGCAGAAATAAATTGAGCAACTGACCCGGTGAGACCACCAGATCAGCATATTCCCCGGATGGCTTAGTTGCTCTGGACAAGGGAGAAACTAATCTGTGTGATGACCGCGCTTTGCCGCGACGGATGTGTGCGTACGTCATATCCTGTGACGTCATAGATTCCGTTTCGTCTTCATTCACAGTAACGTGGATGGTTGGTATGACAACAGGGCAAGCACCTTTGTCGTGTAGCGCGGAGATATTTGGTCGGTTGTTATTGTCGAAGACGATTCCCGTCTGTACCTGAATACCACGGGAACTATAATAATAATAACGATAAAAACGCTATCGTAGTACGGCGGTTTTAACCACGAATGTTGTTCTCCTTGGGTTTTAGATTCGAAAACAAGGGCTCCTAGTAAGTTTAGTTGTGTCTTTGGGCAAGGTACTTTGAGAAAGTCATTTGAATCCATTGGATTACTGGATTAAATTAGTACAGTAGAAATTATTTTATCATGTACAGCACACTCCGGAGCTCCGTAAGACGGTCGGCGAAAAGTAATTTGAGGATTACCCGTGTAATAACTCTCCTGCGCTTCTTCATTCACAGGAATAAACAAGAGGGAGGTTGATATTATAATTTAAAATATGCAACAGGTCTGTTTCGTGCAGATCGTGGTCAGAGCAGCTAGCAAGACTTGCAGGAAACAGAACTAAATTAGGTTTAAGAAGTAACGAACGTGCAAATTAAAGTATGATTAAATCGGAAGCTAGAAATAGGAATATAGGTGCTATATTTCAGTTGACTCCCTCTATTCTTTTGAGATGGTCACCATTTTTTTGGCATAAGCGGAAGATTTCGTGAAAAAATCATATTTCTGCTGAATAAATTCAAAAATAGAAATATCCTTCACCTGTCCTATTGCCAAACGTTCTCTCCTTCGTCCAATTGTTACCAATCCTTCGTTTTTCGTTGACCTTCTTCTGTTCCATGCCGTCTTCAGCTTTCGCCACGTGATATACACCACACCAGCAAGCACAAGGAGAGCCAGAACCGTGGACACGACAGCTAGCGCTATTCTGTACGACCAGCAACTACCGGCAGATGGCGGTACAGGTGGAACGCTTGTAGACATTTTGGTTATTGTAGATTTGTAGAAATATTGTAGACCAACTTAAACCTAAAATAAATGTTGTTTAATGAATTTGGCTACGAGTATAAACGGATACAACGTAAAAATAGTTTTTAACCCATGTAATAACATAATCATCTTTAGATGACCGGTGCTAACATTCTGATTGTTCCAGTTATTGCAGTGTGTTGTGTATTTGATCTAAAAGATTAAGATTATTTATTTGAAGTTACTAGATCACGCCATGTTTCCCTTAGGACAACCGTGCAGAAAGCAGCCTGGATAAATGCAGAAAAGACCGAGCACGACCTCAGAACCTACTCCCTACAGACCAACTGAGCGCAACCCACAAGATTGCCACGAACAGTTGTTTTTTCATATTTGCACGACCGAAAGCTGATTGCTGGAAATGTGCAACGCTATCACGGGGTTTCGATAATATAATTCGACCAAATGACGCATGTTTACAGTCAAAATGACAGATTTATGGCATGATGTTTCAAATGTTCTCAAGTCTTAACGATTAATTTATAGATCTCATGTTAAGACAGGGCGTCCAAAGGCATATCCAGTAAGCCAAAACTGTGTAAACTAATACGTTCATTCCTTTAATCAGAGGCGATATACTACATTTTGTCATTTTATTTGATCAGGTCTAACTTATTTAGTAATTTGTATTGTTTAAGCGCTATTGTCCGTACATAAAGAATTTATTATTTCAGTTCTGATGCAACGGTTATTCTTGCATCATATATCCATTGTGACGTGACTGTATGGTATGGAGCAAAATAGAACGTGTGGTTAAGTTGCACGCATGAAACCATACCGTACAGCTGTGCATTTAAGTCTGCACGCTATGCAATGCGGCAATGAACTAGACCGATAAAGGCTATGGGGAGGTGATTGGTTAACCGTGGTGACGATAGCATTTTAAAGTTTAAACCAGCATTCTTTCGTACTAGTCGAGCTGATTAGCAGTAATCGCACAATTGCTGCGTTTCCCAGTATAAAAACCTTAACATGTTGCAACATTGATATAGGAAGTCTGGAAAATACAAGAACGCAGCAGATCTGCATGACTAACGAAGGGTAAACCGATACAGAAGGGAGGCTTAAATATAACTGGTTGCTGGAATGTATTCCGCATTTGCCCAAGCCAGCAGTTACAGGGCAACTAGTGCTAACGTAATATATATTCGCTGACATTTCGCCAGTCGCTACATTCCCTAGTTTAGATTTAGTTGCTAGTTAGATTTTTAATTATGACAATTTTGCAAATATACATTCATTTATAATTTTTGAGAATAAATTTATTTTTATTGTTTTAGAAACTACGTATTTTTTTTGGTGAAATATATTTTTTATATGTAAGTCAGGCTTAGATTGTTTTAAAAAACAGTTTTGGTACTTATTAACATTTACAGGGACCTAATCTAATTCAGGTGGTAATTATAGAATAAAAAACAAATTATAATCCTTTATATTTCGTTTATAACTCATTGTGCACACAGGAAAGATAAGTGTTAGTTGTTAAAATATTGTTCATAATGAAGGGAGTTGTTTTATGTTTCGTAATTCTCGGCTTGACGGTTGTGCTGGCGGATCACCACCGCCCTATACTGGCCCACCTTAAGGCCAGGCTTGGTATGACACACAGCTGTATTGACGGTTGTAAAACCGAATGTGCACCACTAGCTACTTGTGCAAAGAGAACATGCCTTCGTACCTGCAGAACAAACCGGCGAGGTACGCGTTATATATAATAATCCAATAATACAAATTCGCTTCCTGTATTAACGCATATTATTTTATATAGAACATTATATTACCTTAAACTGTGCTGTTGTGATGGAACTATAAAGCTTTAAATATTTAACGCTTTTCTTTAATATAAATCTTTTTTTGGTGTTAAGTTATGGGTCGTATTAAACTTTTATTTGTTTCTTTGAACAGCTGGTGAGGACAATAAACACTGTATGATGAAATGCGTGTTTAAGACTTGCTTAAACCAGACCCCGGCTTGCAAAACCTGCTCCGCCCCTTGTATGCAACGTGTACGATCTTGCAAGTTCGCACACTGCGCTGCTGAGTGTCCAGCCGGACAGACCGTACCGCAGCATCTGTCTTCCGTACCGTGCCGTACCTGTGTTCTTGGAAATTGCTTTCAAGGCAACACCAATGCATAATTCATTCCACATTGAGTCTGGTAACGGACTGATCATCGGTTCGAAACAAACCAGGCCCGGATAAATAAATCCGACTTATGAATCGTATACCATGTCGTGTCATTAACAGCGCTAAACGTGTAATCTTTGTGCGCGCCCTACTAATGCTATAATACACCGCTTCTACCGCTTCACTAACCCATGTTTTACACTTTCACCTAATAAACTTGCATTGAAAATACACCACTTGTGGTTTTCTGTTTTAAATGATCAATATTCAAATTATGCGTCCGACCGGTCTAGCGGTTAAATGCGTCGTCTTTTAATCGAAAGGTTGCAGATGAGAAACTGGTCGCTAGCTACTCGGTTGTGTCTTTGGGAAAGGCACTCTACGGACATTGACTGAACGGATTAATGGGTTCTACCAAATTAATGGAACGTGTCTATTATATTCAACACACTGCAATAGCTCCGGTAACCAGACGATGGGCGCGAGGTGATCTGACGATTTAATCCCCTTGGTTTTCCCATTCACGCGGCTAAATATCCTATACTATTTAGCCGTGTGGGTGAATGGGTACGGACTTAATAAGTGTAGGATGTAAATCATATTACTCCTATATGGGGACTTGATTGTGAGCCTTGAATTACCGACATAGAACTAAAGAATTTTGTTTCTGGACATGGACAATGGGAATACATTTTAAGGTGTTAGATTAACCGTTTGAGTACTGGCTTTCCCCAATTTCACTTTAGCATTTCTAGTTATATCCTACCTTCACCACCCAGTTCCAACATCATAACCGCCTTTGTCCAGCAACATCATTTGGAAGTAGACCTACCACTAGTTTCCCATTCTGGTCCCTTTCTCAACACTTTTACACTTTCTTTATACAACTTCGTGCTTTCATACAAGCTTAAAGGAATATGCATCATTCCTTAAACACTATCACCTTAAAGAAAATTATGGACTTCGATACATTTCGACTAAGATTTCCTGCGGTTCTTTTTGATTGAGATTCGCTCTGTTTTTTTAAACTGATTTGCTGGGAAATTGAGTGAGAGGCTCCAAACAAACCAGCGCCTAACGCTGATTATCTTACTGCATCTCGTTGATTGCCCGGGAATTGAGTAGTAATTATGGATTTGCGCAAACTAAGCATTTTTTACCGAATAAGATTTTTTAAATTTCAAGCGCAAAAATGACGTTACAAAAATCAATGATGTGTCAATCTACATTAGGTTGCCAGTTTTATTTTTGTTTGATGGAAATGCTTACATAAACATCTCGTACATTACCCTTTTAACCAAACCAATGTCACAAACTATAGCTGTAACCCATTTCCGTATTGTAGAATATTTAAATCATTTTTAATTTGTTATGAGTAATTACTTTGGTACAACTCACCAAACGGTCCAACCTATATTTGCGGTAAGTTTAAACCGGTTATGCTACACCTTCAGGTATATAGATGGCGTATATCCAATTAATCGACGCTACTGCTTTTGCGGAACTGACGACTGGTATTCTCTTGGTCATGGTATTTAAATTAGGTTTTCCTAGGTAGAAATGGTGATAATTTCCGAGTGGTTGTTTGGTTGCAAGAAGCATGTGCTAGGATACGAGTCAGTATTTTTGTTTAGCTGTGAAGTTTTGTAAAAGTTTCCTGAAAAAAAGGTGTTGATTGTGCATCTCCTAGCTGTTTTGTTGGGAAAAAGTTCCCAATTTACGGAGGATTACCAGCACAAAGATTTTTTAAGTAGGCCTACAAGTTTGGGTGGTTTTGATTTGGGTTGCAGATTCGAGTTTAATTTTTAATCTTAATTTGTGAAAAGACTTTCTGTGGCAGAATTTTAAGCGGCAGCCATTTTGCATTGGAGAGATAGGGAGAATAATTGGTTGAACGTCCCTAAACGCGTAATAATCAATTTTAGCTGTTAAAAACATTAAAACAAATAGAATAAAAAGGTGGTATAAATTCTGTGGTTCTATGACAGCCTCCACGTTGCTGCCGAGGGTAATGCAGCCGAAAGATCGTTCAGTTGTTCCAACCCAGCACACACGATTTAATGAGTGTTACCAAACTCTTGGCTAAAAGTCTTCCTTACAGTAGCTCTAAGTCTAAAGTAATTATTGGCTAACACAAAATGTTTTATTTTTCTCCTTTTCCTCAGTTAAGGTCTTAACAACAGCAACGTAAGGATCGGAACGAACGTAAAGTAACAACATTTTTAGGGTGATTGTCCACCATTAACTCTTATTGAAAGAGAAAAGCGTTACAAATTGTACTAGATCGCATAGAAAGTAGAAGGTTACAATTACAATGATTCGGGCAAAACATGGAAAGTTTACACAAAAAGCTAATATCCGTAACACTGACAAATTAAAATGTATCTTAATATTGTATTATAGCATTATATATAGTCGGCTACACACAAGAAAATCATCTGTTAAGCGCTGTTAATATGACACGACATGGTATACGATGAGTCGGATTTGTTTATCCGGCCTGATTGGTTTCGAACCGATAATCGGTTCTTTGCCAGCCGCGTTGCGGAATGGTTAATGCATTGGTGTCGACCTGTAAGCAATTCCGGAAACACAGGTACGGCACGGTACGGAAGACATATGCTGCGGTACGGTATGTCCAACTGGACACTTAGTGACGCAGTGTGCCACTTTGCAAGTTTGCTCACGTTGAATACAAGGAGCGGAACAAGTTTTGCAGGAGGTCGCTTGGTTTAAGCAAGTCACGAACACACATTTCATCAAACAGAGCCTCTTTTTCTCACGAACTGTACAATAAATTAAATATTATAACCAAACGAAAAAAATTGAATTTGTGAGAACCACTCGCACAAATGTACAACTGTTTCTTCATTTTCGGGTAATTAGTTATATATGTAGAGTTTAGTTTTATTTATACCTTAAAAAAGGCATCGTATTTGTATTATGGGACTATTATAATGCGTATATATACGGATTGAACTGCAGGATGCGATGCATGTGCTCGTTGAACAAGTAGCCATGGAAGCACATTCGATTGGACAATCGTCAAAACACCGGTGCGTCAAACCAAACCTGGCTTGGAGGCTGGACGTTGGGTGGGAAGGTATGTCGTGGTGATCCGCCAGCACAACCGTCAAGCCTAAATTCACAAAACATAAAACAACTCCCTTCATTATGAACAATATTTTAACAATTTAAACTTAACTCCTTTGAGTTTGAATTTAGTTATGCATACAATTGTAGCTGTTTTATTTAGCTGTGGTATAATATAAACGTTAATAAAACGAAATCCCTGTTTTCCGTCAAACTAAATCTCGGTCTCCCCAGTTTAAGCTCTGAATACACTTACTTCCAACTTAAACCACATTTAAACTCTAGGCTATAGAATTTTGCCGGATGGATCTTAGGGGTCGCCAGGTTATATAACCTCGTCACTTGTTATCACGGGTCCTTTTTAGTTTAGTTTACTTTTTGTTTCCACGATGAATACATGAAGCAGGACTATTAATAAAAATGGAAAACGGGAAAAAAAGGCAAAACGATGGCAAACGGTCGTTTTTTTCGTCAGGTGCTTTGACAGGGGTGATTTGTCCGCCCAAAATCATCTAGGAGTTAACAAATTGGATTAAAACTATTATGATAGCTTACATAACATAGATATGTTAAAACCAAAAAGGTATTCTAGCCGAGCAAAATACTTATTAAAAAAGAAATTCTCTGGTCACGTAAATTTATAATAAACTTTTTTACGGACACACTATTGTTTTTGTCCGATTTTTTTTTTTCTTTTTTTTTTTTTCTTTTTTTTCGTCAAACGCTTGACAGGCATGGCATGTCGCCCCGACATCTACCAGAAGGAAAAATAGAATCGCAATGAGACTTTGCCATTTGTTAGACAACATGGTCTAGATGAACAGAAACTAAAATTTTGGGAGATAAAACCAGGGGAATTCCCCTGGAACGTTAAAAACCAAAACGGTATTTTTTTCTAAAAAACTAGCTTTTTGGGGCATAGCGCTTAAACGGCAGCTCCAATTTAAATCAGATTTGGTAAAATGTAAGTGCATTAGTAACTGATTTAACACTTGGAAGAAATAAAAAAATTACCTAGGGAAATACCCTAAAAAATAACATTTTGTTCTCAAATTATGATTGTGACAGGCATGGCATAACGCCCTGACATCTACCAAAGGAATAATAGAATAGTAACAAAACTTGGTCATTTGTTAGACAACATGGTCTAAATACGCAGTAAAAAAATTGTGGGTGATAAATCTAGGGGAATTCCCCTGAGACGTTAAAATCCAAAACGGTTATTTTTCTAAAAAAATTAGCTTTTCGGGCCATAGCGTTTGAACGGCTGCTCTAATTTTGATCAGATTGAGTGGAATGCTGGATCGTTAGCCACCCTATGTCAATTAAAAGAAAGAAAACATTTACTTAGGGTAACTCCCTTAAAAACGAAGATATGTTCCTGACTCATGATTGTGACAAGCATGCAACATTGCACTGACATCTTCAACAAGGATTCGTCAAATTGAATTAAAACTTTAAGAATTGTTAGATAACATGACCCACATATGTAAAAATAGAAACTTATGTACTAAGCCCATGTGAAATTCCCCGAAGCCATCAAAAACTAAATCGGGCTGTTTTAGGAATTTAGCTTCATTTCACTACAGCGCTTGAAAAGAAGCATTAATTTAAAACATTTTTGGTGAAATGTTCGTAAATCTAAAACGATTGTTCTTTTTTTTACCTACACCTGGAGAAGAAGTTTGGTTTGATAACTTTGGGACCCATGCGTTTATGCTTGCAGAAACAAAAACTACATACTCATTGTATAAGAAACAAAATGTGGTTAGGGACCCTGTAGCAGTAGCATGAATATATGGCATACAACATGTGTTTTACAAATAGTAGTGGTTAAACACGTGGTTGACACTCTCTAGTTTTTGTAGGGATCATAGCACTCAAACTTAATACCCAAATTTAAATTAATTTTTTCTGATGTTAGTCCATTTACAACAGATGTTAAAATGGTAATCTATTTTTAAATTTACTTTAGGAAATCCATTTTCGAAATTTTGTTGGACGATACCGCAGTTTTTTGTTTTTTTAGACACAAAAAATTGGGCGATCGGCTAAAACTACAAGAAAACTAGCTACTATGGATTAGATTTTCCAACGATTTTTCAAATTTTTGACAAATAATCCAAGTGAAATACCTCACAGTCACAAATTTAACATTTGACATTGGTATAACTTAAATCGTCTAATCTAGATTTTTAACTTCAAAAGAACAGTGTGTCCAAACCTAATTTCGGGGGGTTAGTTCTAGCAAATTCGACATGTTTAAAATTTCAAAATGTCTAATCAACATAGTTTAAAATGCATATTAAAAAAAATGGAAACTTAGAAGAATGTTAACAAATACGGCTTAGATGGGCACGAATTTGACAAGAATATACTGTGAAAATGTGGGAGCGATACTTACAATGACTTCCTTTTGAATTCAAAGGAAACATATTTTGATTTTACTGCGTTTATTTATTTATTTATTACAACAAGCTAGTAAATTGCATGTGTTATCGCCATTTTATCGTTATGTACGGGTTATCAAGTCAGGTTGAAACTTTCAGGATACCGAACTGACATGCAATAAATCGCCATGACCTTTAATTTTACAAAAAAATCAAAGTAGGAATTCCAGTTATCGCACAAAATGTAAAAAATGTCCATTTTAAAATTATCCCTGGGTTGGAAAAGGAATATTTCCCTGGGATATCTTTGGGTTGAAAAAAAATATTTACTTAAATTTTTAAAGAAAAGTTACATTCCACGTTATATTCTTTGTATAAGATAAAAGGTTAGGAAAAAAACTTTTGTTTTATTTAGAAAATATAGATATTAAGTTTAGATTGGTAACTCTGGAACCAATTAATTTTTGCATGCAGAAACAAACATTATAAACAATAATAACATATATAGATATACAAGATAAATATATATATACTTATATGGAGTGTATGGATCAAAGTTTATGTGCTTACCTACATTTGCATTTAAAATGTTAAAAAGTTAAATATAAGAGTAAACACATGGTAATGGACCCATCAGTACAATTTAATACTTCGCTTGGGTTCAATGTGTAAAAACAATCATTAGAAGCGATCGCAACTAATCTGGTTAGAAAATCATAAATGTTAAACATGATCCACGTACTCGCTTTATCGCGATGAAGACGTTTTTTTATTGTGAGAGTTCCCTCTCGTGCCAGCCTAAGAGAAAAACACATCTATTTGCCTTCGAGCAAGCGAGTGTGTGGATTCTATCTAAGACTAGTGCCAGAATCATTTAAACGCCAGACAGTGTAAGCATAGTATACAGATTAGGTACCTCGTCGGAAGAACTCAAAATGTCGGGGGAAATGCCGGAATCTGCAAAAGGTGCGAAGTTTAATGTGAAAGTATTAATTAATTTTAATGTAGTAGTCAAAAAATTGTAGTGCATTGGATGCGGAACTAAAAGTTTATTGATCGCATTTACGAACTATTTAGTAGCTTGTGGAATCGCAATGTTTACGGACTTTGCTTTACCAAGTACATTAAACAACAATAATATTTTCGAAATTGATTTAAAAGTAACACAATGTATCTTTGTGAACAACACATATCGTAATTAATTTAATGATCTTTATGTAGCATTAGATATTTCTGTCCATTTTACAGATTATTCATCTATTCCTATTCTGGAGATGCACGGTAAAGAATTTAAGCTTAAATTTGATGTGTTTGAAGAAATTTTTGACAATGTTCGAAACCTACCCGTTGCTATTATAAGTGTGGCTGGACCATTTCGAAAAGGAAAATCATTCATCCTAAATTTACTTGCTAACTACTTATTGGAAAACCAGGTCAGTGGATATATATTCATTACAAAACAGTTATTATTTTGCTATACCTGTATATATTTCATACAGTCACTCAATTGGTACAAAGACGGGAACAAAAAACTAAACAATGTTTTTGGATTTCGAGGTGGCATTGAAAGAGATACGATTGGAATTCATATCACAAAGACACCTTTTATGCTGAAAGACAAATACGGAAAAGTATGGATATTGATATATCGAATGACAAAATTGTTACAGTATTTGCAATACATTGGCAGGAAGTTGCAGTGTTTTTAATGGATACCCAAGGAATGTTTGACATGCAAACAAGCTCAAAAGACTGTTCGGTAATATTTGCATTGAGTACACTACTCAGTTCGGTTCAAATTTACAACTTATCGGAAATGATTAATGAGAGTGATCTTCAGCATTTACAGGTCAGAGGTTTTATTGCGTTCGTTAGAATTTGGTTTAGTTAATGACACTGTACGTTCTTTAAAGACGACACCAACTTTCACATTTTATCCGTTAAATCAAATAACATCGATATTCCAATGCACCTGACAGAATGTGTCCAAACTTAAATGCGGTAAAAACATTGTTTTTTTTAAGTATAACCATTAAATAGATTTTATTTTCGATGTTCTTTTAAAAACACTCCTTATAAAACATATTTTTACCGAGCAGCACTTTAATTAGACAAACCTAATATAGATAATGATTTATGATGAGTGTTAATCTTTGGTACATTACATTATTTTCAATTGTTTACCAACAATACAAATAATGTCGATCTTAAACGTATAACTATATTTTCAGGTGTTTACCAACCATGCAAAGTATATTGCAGATACAAAACGTCACGTCAATTCGTCTACGTCCCCTTTCCAAGTAAATATAATGTGCTCACGTTACTTATACACGTAAAGTAATCCATTTTCCTTCAGGGACTTTTATTTTTGCTTCGCAACTGGGAGCAGCTGGATTATCCTGTAGGCTTTAAAGGAGGGGCTAAGTATCTTAGATGGGTTATGGAAGGCCGCATCGAAGAAAACACATTGGTTCGACGGAACCTGAAAGACTCGTTCACGGAAGTTTGCTGTGCACTAATGCTTCGGCCGGGAACTAAAATCTCAGTTCGGGGAGAACAAAGATCTGACGTCTATTTATCGGGTTAATATTGTTCCACATCGTATAATTGGCTTGTAGGCCTATACTTCTTAATAGTTGAACATATTACAGATATTGACAGCACGTTCATGAACGAGGTTGATGCGTCGGCCAAGTATTTGTTTGAAAAAGAAAACCTTGTCGTAAAAAAGTTAAATGGATGTGTACTAACCGTAGAAGGACTTATCGATCTTGTAATTGAATACACAAAAATTCTCAGTAGTGGTAAAATGCCCAAAGATGATACATTATTGCAGGTACTTTCAAGTAAAATTGCTTGTTTACATTAATACAAGTGTTAACCTTTACATTTTACAGAGCAGTGAGAGAGTTAGTTTTCTGGGAAAAATCAAACAATTGGAAACCGAATATAAGATAAACATCCAGAAAAGGGTAAATACAGACAGACATTGCAATTTTCTGTATATCTGATTCGAATCTTAAGAAAATGCATATTGATTTTACACCGTATTTGCACGTTTTTGTTTTTTTGTTTGCGTCGTGCTTGTACCGGCAAACTATGTTTCCAGCACAACAATAAACGATTGTCCAATCGGGATTAAATATTCAGTGATGCTAACTGACTTCTTCATATTCTCAATGTATTTCTAGATCGGAAATGCGGTATTGGATCCATCTCGACTAAATGAGTTTCACAGTGAATGCCTTGATTTAGCAAGGAAACAATTTCTAGAACACGATGTATTAGAGAAAGAAGAAGAAAGCAAAGCAATCTTGGAACAGATGAATAAAAACATCATGATTCAGTTTTTTAGCTTATCTGCCTGCAATAGTGGAAAGATGGTATGTTATATGGAAAATGAAGTTCGTTTAAATAGTTCTACACTTGTAATAGGGCTATGCATCACAAATTCTGCTTCGGGGTTGGCAGTATATTTTTATGGTAATCAAACCTATAACGAAAAATGGTAAATTATCTACCAATAATGTTACTATCAGTGTAGTCCCTCCCAATATCTCTGGTATTTTGATGTGTAGCCTATGGCTGCAAATGTGGGTGGTTGTATTTTAATATCTCTATGTTGATTAAATGTTAAATACTGTAGAGCTGTGATAATGTAGATAAAGCTTCTTTTACTTGTGTTATTTTTTCTTCTATTTTAACATTTTGGTTACAGAAGAATATTGCTATGCTTATCGACGAACAAATTACTGCTGCTGGAGAAGTATATTATCGGGAGTTGGAAAAGGTGATAAATCCAGTGTCAACGATGCAATGAATTGAGTATACATTATACATCTTATCCTAACACATTTCATTACCAGTTCGCATCAGGCCAATGGGTCGAAGACCTATCTTCCCCATTAGCAATTGCTACAAAAAAAGCAAATGCAGCGTTTGAAACGTCCACAATGATGTTTGATAAACGCTGGGTTAACGAGAGAAAGAATAAGCTGCAACCCGAAATGAAAAGAAAACACAAAGAATTCGAGATAGAAAATGAATTGCGGGGGGTATCTAAAAATATTTTTTTTGGCACTTAAAGTAAAATTAGGGGGAAAGTGTATTGATTGACTTTCGAATGGCTCTAAAGATAATCTTTTTGGATCAGAGTAGAATTCAATAAACCAAAAAATGTCTTGTTTTCACAAGACAATTAATAGGTAGGCCTACATTATATTTACTAATAAATATATTTATATATTCAAAAATTGAAAAATATACGTACAAGTAATAAACTCTTTTTAGATATTATGAAATTTAAAAGTCGACACATTTTTTATATTAATATAATTTAACATAGCTAACATTTTGAACAATTTAAGCAAAACAAAATGCAATATTCTGCAAACACTCCTGATGTATATTGTGCAAATATTGTTTAGTAATATATTTTGTACAGTCTAAACAACTTTTGTCACCGGGCTTAGTTTCGATCTCATGATGGACTCGTCACTCAGTCGTTTTTTTTTGTATATGGAAAGTTAACCATTTGGCCACAACGACAGTCTAAACAACTTTACACGCAGCGAGTGACCAAGCAAGCGATGTCGCTTCTTCTGGCAAAATCGCATCAAAAATACCAGGAGCTGATGAAAAAGGTAACTTTTGATTTTAAAAAAGATGATAAAACAAAACAATACCTGAAACCCGTCTGAATTTTCTTTATATACACATACAGACATCAAGTTTAATACCATGTGTAAAAAGTATGAAAAATATGATTTCATACAACACCTTATATTGATTATCAACCAGCACATCAAGTCGTAAAAGTCACAACACCGGTATAATGTGCAACAATAAATGAGCTAACACTTTTCAGTGCGGTTGCTTCCGAAAATATAACAAGCAGAAAATGGCTAAAGTGTACGTTTATAACTAAGCGACTGTGTCGTTATGTTCATATCTCATAAACTACACGACCGGAAGTGTTTAAGCGCACGTCAATATGCTTAATGTTATTTATTTGCAGGCAATGCTGGATGAAAACGTTGACATGACCGCTTGCTCATGATGATAGTATATTAGCTGCA
The DNA here is from genome assembly GCA_000149265.1 of Ciona savignyi. Lineage (NCBI taxonomy): Eukaryota > Metazoa > Chordata > Ascidiacea > Phlebobranchia > Cionidae > Ciona > Ciona savignyi. Next base: position 783,560 of record CH002367.1, read on the forward strand.
CTCACAGTTTTTAACGATTCCGTTGTTGGAAAAGACACGAATTATAAAGCAGATAAAGAAAAAATATTGACCAGAGAATTATTAGAACAATATTATGTCTTCCAAAAACGTCACGATAAAGTGAGTCATGATTTTGAAAAGTAATGACTCATACAAGAAAGCTTTTAATTTAGCTTTTATACAGCTTTCTGTCCGCATATTCGGCTAATTAAAGCAGATAGAAAAACCGTTCTGTTTTATGGTCAATTTTCTAAATATTTATCGTATATATTTATTTAATAATTTATTATGCCTACCCAACTTATTAAATGGTTTAAAAAATAATATTTTAGTCAATTATAACTCGAAATTTTAACTGTAAATTCGGACGCCCAACTATTTTATGCTCTGGGTTAGACTATTTATCATATTGTATTATAAATTGAATACACTATTTAAGTGATAGGCGATGTATGTGTTACCATGCTGTTTCAAAATACTACGCCCATGTTGGCCGTATGCCTAGCGCGGCCATGGATAAAGGCCGCACTCGAAAGAACAAAGTCAAATATATTGTTTGTTTCATTTCAAGGAGGCTAAGCAGATCGAACTTGAAAAAATACTTCAAAGGGCAAGAAAGGAATACGAGGATCATGTAAAACAGGTAGAAACGATCGTTTTACCTTCTGAGCCTTTTAAGTGTGACCTGCGCTTGCGTTTGGTAGTTAAAAGGACAATGTAGTCAATGTGTCCTGTGTGTTAAGACAATATATATGCTTTTATAGACACAAACCTAAACCGGTTAAAATATCTTTAAAGGTTTTAGGCGAAGAATATTTGACGGAATCAGAACTACATTCCGTACACGATGAGGCAAGAACCGTGATCATGGCAACGGTAACAAATGTTGTAGCGCTTGGTTGTAACGAGTCGTTTGTTCAGCTGTGCAAGCAAAAAGTTGCAGAACTGTTGGAGGAAGAACTTAAATGCTTGCTCGATAAAAACAACTGTGCGAAGGTAAACTCGTTACAAGTATTTCAAACATCGCATTTGTTTTAAATTTTGATCGTAAGTACTTTGTTTACCAGGTTCATTTTTCAACCGTTCGACAGGCCTTATCTAACATATATAGATTTACAAAAATGACCAAACTTTACATTTTCTACAGCTTGAGGCGGAAAACCAACTCGTTGTAAACCGAAAAGCTTTGGCAATGGATTATTATGAAGAAATGATGCATGTAGGGATGCCTAATATCTGATTAAGCTCGTGTTATAAATATACAATCTTAAGTCAAAACAAACAAAAACAGATAACAGTATATAACAAGAAAAAAAGTCACTTGATTTTATGCAAACGAGAAGAAGGCGTATAGCAACGTGGCAACAAAAGTAATACATGGATGTTGTAAGAGTATATATATAAACTGAAAATCTTAGCAGTTCTGGCGGTCTTTAAACTGGAAATATTCGCAGTTGTCGACTTTATAAATCCATTTTAGGACGAATATGTTGATAATGAGGAATTGCGAAAGAAACACGGCGAAGCCAAGGAAAGAGCGTTGAAAAGATTCTCTCATTTTAACACAAACAGGCTGGAAGCGTTTGAGCAAAACATGAATGAACTTGAGGAGGATACAGAAAGACATTTCCAAATGAATATGAGAAGAAATAGCAAACGTGGGGTAAGTTGTGTACTTTTATGTAGACAAGGTCCTTTAGGTGCTATGTACAAAGACACCAACGACTAGCTTCTGATTTTGTTTTTGTTACATTTTGGTTGACAATAGAACAATCTACCCGTTGGTCTTCTATGTCACAATTTGACCCAACGAAATAATTAAGTGTTGTCTGCACAGGAACTAATTCGCCAGAAACTTGTTCAATTTTACGAAAAAATGACAGTGGACTATTTGGACAAGATGTACGAGGTATGTCACGCTTTTGGCTATTATAACGCACTCTACTTACTAGTGAAGGATAAATTTGGGGAAAGCACAGTATACATTATAACTCCTGTTAGCGTCATATTAACCTCGTTGCAGGACGATTGTATGGTATTAAATACGAGAAATAATTCTACAATTTTGTTTAAATTCGTAAACCATAAGATTAATGCAATTCCACTAAATTATCTGACGCCTTACCTGTGGAGCTAAGCAAACCTTATTCCTTAAATGTTTCTTCATGTAGGTCACAAGAAAACGATACTCAAACAATAACACTCTTCATGAAATGCACGAAAGTTTTAAGGCTGCAGTTATACATGAAATCAAAACGACCGTCACCTTTGAGAACATTCAACAAGAAACCATCAACATTTGCTGTGCTATTTTAGAGGAAAGTTACGAACAAGTGAAGAATGCTCCCAACAACGACGGGCAAGGCGGTAAATCTGGTTTCGTTATGAATTTGGGAGCAGCGATTGGGGCATTCATTCGCCGATCAAACCGACCGAAAACAATAGAACAAGACACAAATGCGTCCTGTTTTCCGTCAGTCATTTATCTTAGGAGCCTAAACATTGGTGAGAAATTGGAGAACATTTAAATAAACGTTACATTTAAAATAATATTTCAGTTAGTTTGGTGTGAAGCGTTTTACATATAATTAATTCTTTTTTATTGCAGGACAAATATTTTAATGTAAATAAAGTAATTTTATTAACCTTGTATATGAATGTACTATGACATCTCTTTTAAATAGTGTAAGTCCTATTATATTCCGATATTTGTAAATGTATTGTATCTATTTGTCCTAACTGCTAACCCTAAATGTCTCCTTTTCCAGCATGAACAATATTGTATTTTATGTGTTTAAAGATAAATTAAAAACCATCCAAAATGTTATACCTGTCACATGGTTGTTTAACTACGCAGAAACATGGCACTAACATTGTAATATCTGATCCCGTCTCTTTAAAGCTTTATATTTAAATTAAGTTTGCCGAGAGTTTGTTGCTTGGTTGAGCATACGATATTTAACGAGTTGTTATTGAGGGGAATGACAAACAATGGGAGGAAAATCAAATAGTTTCTGCAGTTTTTCTTTACAAACTGATCCCATATTTGATAGAATGACTGCGATAAATCCATGCACTGCAGGCCTAGGGCACACAACAAGTTACTATGATCAAGTAATAAAGCGATTTTATGACATCGTATGTTGAGTGATTGCAATTCCAAAGAGTTAATGGTTCAGAACAACGACCTATTGTTGTTTATCTCGGCACTTCAACAATCTTACATCGTGCTTATTACGGCCGAATTGCTGGTTTTAAAACTTTTATTTTATGGAATTCTATTTAAGTGTAAAACGTTTGTTTTGGCAAGAAGGGAACTCATGGGTTTCTGAGTTACCTATCCAAAATTTATATCTGTGTGTTCTGCATAAAGTATTAACATTGGCGTTCTACAAAACAACAATAAAAACAAATAAAAAAGCAAACATCTCTAAAATAATGAATAAAACTGGAATATTTTAATTAATGTATTTTTTATTTTAAACTTAATATTATTTTAATTTTTTTTAATTTAAAGTAAATTAACCTTTATAGTTCTAAGATATTCAAAAACTTAAAATATCGGCAACAAAATGCCTAAAATGTGGCCAAAAATCGTCGTGCTTATATTCTCGGTTCTGGGGAAGTTTCCCTTTCGTGATTTAGGATAGGATAGGATAGGAAATTCATTTTTATCCCCGTGAATGGGAAAACCAAGGGGGTTAAAACACGGGCAATCGTCAGATCACCTCGCGCCAACCATCGGGTTACTGGAGCTATTGCAGTGTGTTGTATATGCATAGGAGGATATTCATTTTTATCCCCGTGAATGGGAAAAACTCTGGGACCCATGCGTTTATGCTTGCAGAAACAAACTACCGTTACATACTCGGTGTATAAAATACAATTTGAGGTTAGGGATCCTGTAGTATGAATATATGGCATACAAAAATGTGTTTTACAAATAGTGGTGGTTAAGCACGTGGTTGACACTCTCTAGTTTTTAAATTATTATTCGATTGTTCTGTTTTTGTCCGGCCCTGTGGTCTAGCGGTTAAGTGCGTCGCCTTTCAATCGAAAGGTTTCAGGTGCGAAACTGGTCGCTAGCTAGTCGGTTGTGTCCTTGGGCAAGGCACTTTACGGACATTGCCTGAACCCAGCGGATTAATGGGTTCTACAAAATTGAAGGAACGTGTCTATCATATACAACACACTGCAATAGCTCCGGTAACCCGACGATGGGCGCGAGGTGATCTGACGATTGCCCGTGTGTTAACCCCCTTGGTTTTCCCGTTCACGGGGATAAACATGAATATCCTATCCTAATATATCCTTCTAACCGAAGTAATCACTACACCATTTGTGACTTACTTATTACTGTACAATTGTACTGCATCTTAAAGTCTTTAATATGACAGAAACCTATGTCATAAATTCGCTTTAAGCATAGTAACTTGTTGTGTGCTTTAGGCCTGCACTGCATGGATTTATCGCAGTCATTCTTCCAAATATTGGATCAGTTTAAATAGAACTTCAGAAACTTGATGTCTTCTCTTCCATTGTTTGTGCTTCCCTCAATAACAACTCGTTAAATATCGTATGCTCAACCAAGCACCAAACTCTCGGTAAACTTAATTCAACTATAAAGCTTTAAAGAGATGGGACCATACATGCAAATGAGATATATATTGTTGCGTATTAATGTAACTAGACACAGTAAAATCACCAAACTAAAGCTATTGTACGGATTCTTGTATTTTGAACCCAAAACTGTATATCCAGTATGCGGACAACAAAATTACCACTACAATATTTTAATCAAGATATATATAGTTCTATCTCTTATTTAAATACCATAAGATAATTAAAAGCTTCTACTTGAATACGAGACTTATATATCTCTATTTAAATAAATTTCTGTTACTTTATTTACAAATTTAATTAATAAAATATTATATAATGGTTTGAAATAGATATGCAATCACTTACAAAGATATTGCAATTCTTTTGTATACAATGACCCCAGAATGAAATATCAAAAAATGGTCTGTGATTAATCTGTAGCCCAACTCACTTCATAATGCATTAATTGAGATAATCGAAGCGCAATGTTTAAATTGCCGATTTTAGTTACCAATTTGCAGCCTTTTAAGGAACATGATTGATGGTAGACCGGAAACATTAAGGTTCTCTTCGAATGTTTTTGGTAGCTCTGTCAGACCAAGGAAAGACCCTATCGCAGTTCCTAATTTTCTAACATAACCAGGTGTGTCAACAAACCCGTCATCGTAGGGAGCATTTTCCACCTGTTCGTAACTTTCCTCTAAAATATCACAGCAAATTTTAATGGTTTCTTGTTGAATATTCTTAAAAGGAACGAATGTTTCAATTTCGTGTGTTATCGCAGCCTTAAAACATTCGTGCATTTCATGAAGACTACTGTTGTTTGAGTATCGTTTTCTCGCCACCTGGAATATTTGATTAAATAAGTCCAGCAGGTTAATTCTTCTGTCAGGTGGACAGCAGTACGTTTATGGAAGCAAACCAACACCAAACAACTTGGATATATTATTTATTTGTTTATTTATCGGACGTTGCTGGAATCGAGTGGTTTAATAGATTTAACAAATTGCAGAAAAATATACCCAGTGTATTTAATACTATGCAATAACTCGGAAAATCCTGTGGACAAGATTATCTGACGATTACAAGTGTTATAACATCCTTTACGTTTTTTTATTCCCGGAAATAAGCATTTGAATTCAGTTAAATTAATAGCGAGTGTAGTGTGTTATAATAAAAATTTCATACCTCGTACATCTTGTCCAAATAGTCCACTTTTAATTTTTCGGAAAATTGAACGAGTTTGTTGCGAATAAGTTGCTGTTCAGATTAGAAATAGATTAGTTTTTGTCTGTTGGAAAACATTTGGTATTGTGAGCCTAATGGAAATTGCGTATGTCGTCTTTTTTTCGTGAAGTCATAAAATTCAAAATTAATCGGTTGTGTTTTTGAATACGGCACTGAGCAGACGTTGTCCTATTAGGCCGATTAATCATCTTATGTGTTGACTATTAAGTGTGACAATGAACACGTCGTATTAAGTACATTATAATAGCCCCCCTTTCCAGACTAAAGGTACAAGGTGATCAGACAATTTCCCGAGCAATAGTGCCTGCGTTTTCATGAGTATTATAAAATACAATCCCAGTGCATATCTTACCCCATGGTTGCTGTTCTTTCTCATGATCATTTCAAAATATGTTTCAATATCTTCCTCAAGTGCCTTCATGTTTTTCTCAAACTCTTCAAGTGGTTCCGTTTTAACGAGAATGAAGCTCTTTAATGCCCTTTCCTTGGCTTCACGATGTACCTTGTTTAGTTTCTGGATATCGACATATTCGTCCTAAAATGGATTTACAATAACATTAAAGTTTGCAACCTGTGATATTTTTTCGAAACTACTAGTACTGACTATTTATTGGTGTAATAATGCGGCTAAGGAGTAATAATTTTCATATAAATCGGAGATTTTTTTTTCTACTTCGATATTGTACACTTGTATACAAAACGAGCTGGATTTCTTTATCAGGTCAGTCTACCTACATGTATCATTGCTTCGTAATATTCTGTTGCCAACGATTTTCGTTTTGCGATGAACTGGTGATCTGCTTCTAGCTGTCGTGAAACAGTTCATTTTTTTATAAACTACTTAGAGAAATATAGTTTTGGGAAAATTGTTTACAGCTAAATAGTAAACTTGGCCGATTCAATAATTGCACCCATTTAAAAAAATGAAAATTTAAAAATGTTACTGATTCGAAATTTAATCCGGTAAGAATATACAAAAGATTAAAATTTGAAACAAAATTTCGGACATAATAAGATAATTATGATTTGTTTTTATGTTTGACATATCCACAATAATGTTTGAATTATTATCTTTAGTATAAAAGCAATTAAGCTTACCCTCGCATAGTTGTTTTTATCGAGCAAGCATTTAAGTTCTTCCTCCATTAGTTCTGCAACTTTTTGCTTGCACAGCTGAACAAACGACTCTTTACAACCAAGCGCTACAACATTTGTTACCGTTGCCATGATCACGGTTCTTGCCTCGTCGTGCACGGAATGTAGTTCTGATTCCGCCTTATATTCGTCGCCTGTAGCCTTTAAAGGTATTTTAAACCTTGCACGTTAGATGTCCTATACCAGGCACGGGCAAGATATGGCCGATGGGCCGGGTCCGGCCAGTGAAGGGACTTGGATCGGCCCGTAGACTGTTTCTAACCATACCCTGTAATTAAGATATTGAATACTATTCATGTAATAATCTGGACAACTAAGGACTTTATTTTCCCACATCTGGCCGACAAGAGAAAATTACCCACCTCTGACCACCCCTGCCGACAAAAAAAATTGCCCACCCCTGTATTATACTATCCGATCGTTCTAAAAAGGTATAAAAAGTTTTACCTTTTTCATATGATGCAGGTATTTCTCCTTTACATTTATGAGTATATCTTTCAGATCTTTCTGCTTCACTTCCTTTTAAAACAAACATTTTATTTTATTTTTCGGCATATGAAAATATATGTCTTATATCATTTAATGTACATTAATAAGATCTAAATGCGGAATCACCGCAGAAATTAAACGTTTTTATAATATATCTTAACATGCTAATGTTTAAATTTATACTGTTTTATTTTTAGGTTTATTTTAGGGTTTTCCACTTTTTTTTAAATTTAAAATAAATTGTCTCTATATCGATTGCAAATACAAAGAATATCAGCCAAAAAATACTACAATGGGGAAAGACGACTTTCGTGCATATATTCTTGGCTGTCGGGAGTTTACCCTCTAATGATTTACCCTAAATTAGCCACATTCTTATACATTAGCTAAGACCTTAAAGCGATTGTCCCACATCAGTATAGCAAAATATTTAAAATTACTGTGCTGAGGGTTCGTTTGCAAATTAGAACTTAACTTACGTGTCGTTTTTGAAAGTCATGAAACCGTTGCATTATTTTCCGGATGAGTCTTGTTTCTTTATCTGCTTTAAAATTCGTGTCTTTTCCAACAACGGAATCGTTAAAAACCGTGAGTGCAGCTAATATACTATCATCATGAGCTGCGGTCATGTCAACGTTTTCATCCAGCATTGCCTGCAAATAAATAACATGAAACATATTGACGTGCGATTAAACACTTCGGTCGTGTAGTTTATTTAATATTATAGACAAAAAACATATATGATTAGTAATACCTACACTTTAGCCACTTTCGTTGCGTTCCCATGGATTATGAAGGACCGATAAAGAAAGCTAACTATGCTGCTAACTGATAATCAGTATAGTATACTAAACTTAATATTTTTCAAGAAATCAAAGCGTACCTCTTTCATGAGTTTCTGGTACATTTGATATGATTTCGCCATAAGTAATCGCATTGCTTGCTCGATCAATGGCTGCGTTAAATAAATGGGTATAACAATTCCCTGAAATCGACTGTATAATATATATTACTAAAACATAATAGCACAATATATGGGGCACTAATATATTCTGCATTACTTATTTACCAAGATCAGTTGTATAATATATATAGATTCAGATGATATATATATATATATAGTTA
>CH002367.1:792278-807802 GCA_000149265.1 Ciona savignyi
AATATACATACTAATCGTAAAATTACTTGATGTCGCCTTTATCTTTAAATAACGGTCAATCAATATAGTGTTTATCATTGTAATTGACAAACAATTTTTTAGTTGTACCCTCCGTTTCTCATTTTCATTCTCAAATTCTATGAGTTGTCTTTCCATTTCAAGTTGCAGCTTAACTTCTTCATCGTTGTTACACTTGTCAAACTCTATCGCAGACTTCTTAAACGCTTCCTTTGCTGTTCTTGCAGCAATTTCTGATGAAGATGTCAGATTTTCTACCCAATGGGCTCCTGCAATCTAGAAATAAGATATTTAACGTTACCAAGTACAATTTAAGCTGATTCTTGTCGGTATGTATTAAATTATTAGGTAACATTATTGAGTATGTCATTGAAACAAATATGTGTATCCAGGTCCCAAGTCAATTTTATTAACCTTCGCAAAATCAAGGACTATTTGAGATTTATATTTGAACCAAACCATACATAGGTTACTGACTAAGAGACTTCAGTACGCCAAATATAAAATGACTTAATTCAATTACAAATTCGAGTTCAGTCATTTTGGTGTTTTAGAATTCGGCTTAAAACTGTGTAGCATTTCGTATAATCTATATTTGTTTTAATTTATTTCATGTCCTAAATATTTTGTGTTTTACGTCGTTTACTTTTGCATTTAAAGTTTTCCGACTCTCACATATTATTACCCGTTATGTAATTATCATCCTCTACGGGCCTTTGTATTTTTCCGTTTAAATCGTTAACATAGTTTTCCCACCAAATTCCCCACAGTAAGTAAAACGTGCAGATGTGAAACGTCTCGCACGTAAACTTCTCGCACCTCGTAAATGCCCTATATATATTCTGGAAATTTGAATAAGATAATATAACCTACCTCAACCCAAGTAACTTGCGACAGACTATATAATTCGCATTTAGAATAAGTAATCTGCATTACAATATTTGAAGACGTCAAATACAATTATACTGAACAAGGAATCTGATTTTGGAATTGAGAAAAGATTAAGCAACGAAGAAATATTGGCCACTATAATAGTTAGTGGGCGTTCTGTGGAGAATAGACTTTCCGCTGCGCAGCTCGCGAAAGACCGTTAGGCAGCCAGCCTAAACAAGCTCAGCTAACGTCCCGGTCAGTAAACTACAAAAGAAAGCGCGAGCCTACAACTGCAGTCATTGCGAACACTAGCGTTGGATTTCTTACCTTTTCCAACTCCCGATAATATACTTCTCCAGCAGCAGTAATTTGTTCGTCGATAACCATAGCCGCGTTCTTCTGTAATCAAAACTCTACATGAGCAATCAAATATAGTTTTTTTTATATAACGCAATAAGATGTAGGCTAACAATTGTTTTAACACAAATAAAGGCAGTTCTTTCCTTATCATTACAGCCCCGTGGATGGTATATAGGTAACCAAAATTTGCCTGAAGTAAAATGTACATTGTATCTCTTCAATTCGAGTGACTGAGTCCAGAAATTATGTTTGTTATTAAAATAGATATATGTGACCCTCAACAATTTTGTAAGATAAAAATATTTACACAATCCATGCACGGTCGATAGCAATCTTTAACAACCAACTTCTAATCTCAAGGTACATACCCTCTTTTCACTATTTAAGGCAGATAATCCGAGAAATTGAATCCTGATATTGGCAATCATTTGTCCCAGACATGCTTGGCTTTCTTTTTTATCATCAAGTACATCATTCATTTTAAATTGTTTTACTGCTGCATCCAGGAATTCAGAGTGAAACCGTTTTAATGCTGAAAGATCCCATACGACATCCCCAATCTAAGAAATTTAACATAGTAAACAATAATTGAAAATAAATCCCTATGGGCATTTCGGTTAAAAATATGTTCTACAAATGACCAGCGTGTCAGTAAGCATCATTTAAAGTTTTATCAGGAGGGAACAACCGCTTCTTGGCGTTCTAACGATACGGTACAAAATTATTATGCGTTTTACAATGTTTATATATAATTTGACCAAACAAATTGTCAGACATATAGAACATTGCAATGACTGTATTTACCCTTTCCTGCATGTTTATCTTATACTCGGTTTCAATTTGTTTGATTTTTCCCAGAAAACTAACTCTTTCACTGCTCTGTAAAATGTAAAGGTTACACTTGTTTTAATTTAAACAAGTTTTTTTTACTTGTACCTGCACTAATGTATCAACCTTGGGCATTTCACCGCTACTGAGAATTTTTGTGTATTCAATTACAAGATCGATAAGTCCTTCTCCGGTTAGTACACACCCATTCATCATTTTTACGACAAGGGTTTCTCTTTCAAACAAGTACTTGGCCAACGCATCAACCTCGTTCATGAACGTGCTGTCAATATCTGTAAAATGTTCAATAAATCATCTATTTAGAGATATGCAAGCCTATTATACGAAGTGGAACAATATTAACCCGATAAATAGACGTCAGATCTTATTTTCTTCCGAAACGATATTTTAGTTCCTGGTCGAGGCATTAATGCACAGCAAACTTCCGTGAACGAGTCTTTTAGGTTCTGTCGAACCAATGTGTTTTCTTTGATGTGATCTTCCATAACCGATCTAAGATACTTGGCCCCTCCACCAAAGCCGTATTCAAAATCAGGTTGCTCCCAGTTGCGAAGCAAAAATAAAAGTCCCTGAATAAAAATTAATTTATGCCTTAAATAATAAAACGTGTGGAGATTATATTTACCTGAAACGGCATGATGGACGAATTGAGTTGATGTTTGCATTGGGCAATATACCTTGCATAGTTGGTAAATACCTAAAAAATATTGTCTGCTTAAAAAATGAATCTAGATAAGCAATACATTTGGTATTTTTTAGCCGTTTTAATCTACAACGCACAGTAGTAAAATAATATTTAGAACCAAATTAAGCTAATAACACCTATCACGGATCTTACACATTATAACGAGTTTAGTTTTAGTTTATTCATTTTTTTCCCCAGTTTTAAAAAATGGCAAACGAATATAATCACGATACAGGAACGGAAAAAGACGGCAAAACGAACAGTCGTTAAAACACGCCAGTAAAAAAACTACTTAATTCGTATGTATTTTAGTTCCTAATAGGATTGCTTCAATCAGGAAAAACACAAACAAATTGACCTGTAAATGCTGAAGATCACTCTCATTTATGATTTCCGATAAGTTGTAAATTTGAACCGAACTGAGTAGTGTGCTCAGTGCAAATATTACCGAGCAGTCTTTTGAGCTTGTTTGCATGTCAAACATTCCTTGGGTATCCATTAAAAACACTGCAACTTCCTGCCAAAGTATTGCCAACACTGTTAACAATTATGTCATTCAATAAATCAATAACCATACTTTCTCGTATTTGTCTTTCAGCATAAAAGGTGTCTTTGTGATATGAATTCCAATCGTATCTCTTTCAGTGCCACCACGAAATCCAAAAACATTGCTTAGTTTTCTGTTCGCGTCCTTGTACCAATTTGGTGACTAATGTAAACATATTAATGAAGATATAGAACTGCTGTAAAAATATGTCAGTTTTGCAATCTCATATCAACTGACCTGGTTTTTCAATAAGTAATGAGCGAGTAAATTTAGAATGAATGATTTTCCTTTTCGAAATGGTCCAGCCACACTTATAATAGCAACGGGTAGGTTTCGAACGTTGTCAAAAATTTCTTCAAACACATCAAATTTAAGCTGAAATCCTTCACCGTGCATCTCCAGAATAGGAACCGAAGAATAATCTGTTAATACCATATTTGGAGAACTTCAGTTATAACAGTATATGTGTACTTTGCTTTATTTTGAACCTCTCAAATTCAGCAATGTTTGTTAATTGTTCACATGGCGCAAGCTACTAAAAGTTAGTGATTTAAATTGATATACTCTAAGTTTACATCAAATTAATTATTCACAATATTTTAATAATCACACTTCTTAATTCCCACCTTCTGCAGATTTCGGCATGATTCTTGACATTTTGCAATCGTCCTATCAATTTTTTAGCAAAATACTATTAATAATCCGTATAAGAAACTGCTTATCCGTGTTTCACTGGCTTTTGAATCACAACGAACAAAAAGACCGTTCTTGTTAAATATTTATTAATTTTAACCTGGCAAACACTGTTTTTTATCGCATTCCTACTATAAGACGGTCGTGCTTACCATGAGGTGTTACGACCGTATTTTTTATTGGCTCATAAAAAATAAAAAGCAAAGTAAATTTCATAGCCCGGGCTTAACGCAAATAGTGAGATGTATAAATCCGCGATAATACAGAAACTAGAAATAAATATATTACAATTTAAGGGATGTTTACCTGCCCAACTGCACACGCAGCATGGTCGACAACTCATAGCTAATGTTTTCCCAGTAAGACCCCTAGCCGTTGTCTAAAATAACAAAAGCGTACCGTGCACAATTACACGGATATTCACGTTAACTTGGAATGCTCCTGTGTTATTGTTGCTTTTGGATACAGCTTCATATATTGCATTTAGGTCTGTTAAATTAAAATCACTATCATCCATATATCTATGGGGAGTAATATTATAGATGAGCCTATTAGACGTAACAACAATCCACTCGCTAGGTGCGCAAAAAAAGATTTGGGATTGTTTGAAGTGACAGGTTGTGATATTTTCCGCAGTTAATTGACGTGTGAATCATACACAACACACTGTAATAGCTCCGGTAACCCGACGGTGGGCGCGAGGTGAACTGACGATTGGCCGTGTGTTAACCCCCTTGGTTTTCTCATTCACGGGTATAAACATGAATATCCTATTCTATGCAGATTAATACAGCGTACAGTCAACATGGTTTATAAAAATTGTGGTGGATATCACGTGGTTGACAGTCTCTAGTTATCCACGTGACCGCTGCGCCTGAAGCTGATTTCACTGCACCTTGTTGGTTTCCCGGGGATGTTGTAATATAAAATTGAGCAAACAAAATGTTTTATGGTTCTTTTTATATCGGGCATGGTTTCGAACTAGCGACATTGGTTCGAGCAAAATATATAATCCTGTGCATGGAATCAGCCGCACTAACCATTTGGCCAGCACAAGCAAAATATGACATCAGATATGACAAGTCCTTGGGGGGACAATGCGCGGATGCATTTAACATACTCCGTAACATTTTATCCTACCAATGCATACTTATTTATGGGTACACTTAAATAATATACATTTTAATTGTCAACAACTTGATCGTTTCGTTATCACCAAGGCATAATGGGTATTTTAATTATGGGTCCCATTTCGAAAAATTTTTGTCCGTTTTTTTTGCTTTATTTTTGTCCGTTTTTTTGCTTTTTTTCGTCAAAGGATTGACAGGCATGGTTTGTGGCTCCTTCATCTACCAGAAGGGCATGGAATCGCAATAAAACTTTGTCATTTGTTAGACCATATGGTCTAGATATGCAAAAACTAAAATTTAGGGTAATGTACCCAGGGGATTTCCCCTTGGAGGTAAAAAAACAAAATCGTATTTTTCCCTAAACATTTTTTGGGACATAGCGCTTGAACGGCTGATTCAATTATGATCAGATTTGGTAAAATAGCAGTGTGTTAGCCACTGGTTTACCAATTAAAACAAACAAAATATTATTGACATACAACCTCACCCAGCATTGCCGTACAACCTCACCCAGTATTGACGTACAACCTTACCCAGTATTGCCGTGCAACATCACCCAGTATTGCCATGCAACATCACCCAGTATTGCCGTGCAACCTCACCCAGTATTGTCGTACAACATCACCCAGTATTGCCGTACAACATCACCCAGTATTGCCATGCAACAACACCCAGTATTGCCGTGCAACCTCAGCCAGTATTGATATGCAACATCAACCATTATTGGACACAACCTCACCCAGTATTGCAGCACAAACTTACCCACTATTGGCTTACAATCTTACCCAACCTTATACAGTATTACCGTACAACCTCACCCAGTATTGATGTCCAACCTCACTCAGTATTGACTTGCAACCTTACCCAGTATTGCTGTACAACCTCACCCAGTATTGATGTCCAACCTCACTCAGTATTGTCGTGCAACCTTACCCAGTATTGCCGTACAACCCCACCCAGTATTGTCGTACAACCTCACCCAGTATTGCTACACAACCCCACCCAGTATTGCCGTGAAACCTCACCCAGTATTGCCGTACAACATCACCCAGTATTACTATACAACCTCACCTAGTACTGACGTACAAACTCACCAGTATTGCCGTACAACCTCACTCAGTATTGACGTACAACCTCACCAAGTTTTGTCGTGCAACCTCACCCAGTATTGCTACACAACCCCACCCAGTATTGCCGTGAAACCTCACCCAGTATTGCCGTACAACATCACCCAGTATTACTATACAACCTCACCCAGTACTGACGTACAAACTCACCCAGTATTGCCGTACAACCTCACTCAGTATTGACGTACAACCTCACTAAGTTTTGCCGTACAACCTTCCCCACGATTGCTGTGCAACATCACCCACTATTGATGTGCAATATCACCCAGTATTGCCATACAACCTTACCCAGTATTGCCGTACAACCTCACCCAGTATTGCCGTGCAACACCCCCCAGTATTGCAGTGCAACATCACCCAGTATTACAGCACAACCTCGCCCTATATATTTTTTTCTTTTTTTTCTCATTGGTACAGCGCCAGATATGTTTAAAAGAAGCTATTTAAAAAAATACCGCTTTGGCTTTTAGAGTCTCAAGAAAATCCCCTAGAACTACCCAAAATTTTTGTTTCTTTGTTGCATATCTAGACTATGTTATCTAACAAATAATAAAGTTTTATTTACCCCTTCTAATAGATATCGTGGCGACATGCCATGCCAGTCACAATCATGATTCCGGAACATATCTTTGTTTTTAAAGGAAGTTCCCTAAGTATTTTTTTTGTTTTTATTAATTAGCACAGAAGTGGCTAACAGTCCAACATTCCACAAAATCTGATTAAAATTGAATTAGCCCTTTAGGCGTTATGCCCCCAAAAACCTAATTTTTCAGAAAAAATACCGTTTTGGGTTTCAACGTCCCAGGGAATTCCCTGGATTATCATCCAACATTTAGGTTTCTGCATATCTAGACCATGTTGTCACGCATGACAACATTTCATTGCGATTCCTTTACGCATGTTGGTAGATGTCGAGAATTGTTAAATAACATAACTCAGATATGTAAAAACAGCAATTTATGTACTAAACCCAGGGGAATTCCCCGAAGCCATGAAAAACTAAATCGTTAGGGACCCTGCATGCATTAATATATAGCATACAAAATGTGTTTTACAAATAGTGGTGGTTAAACACGTAGTTGACACTTTCTACTTGTAATTATAAGTGTATGTCTATACTCGCGCGAAACGCCCGAACCGAAAAACGTTTTGTTGATGTGAATTGACCAAAACGAAAAACAAAACCACGCTAACAACAAAAACGTTTTTGTCGGACGCACGACAAAACGTCGTTCAGCCTATTGAATGCAGGAGACCCAATAGAAATGGTGAGCCAACCTATTACAGCAATCATCGTATTTATTTTGTGCAATTTGCAACAAGCTAAGAGCCAAAGTAAGTGATGCTGGAAAATTAATCGACGAAATTTGTGTTTTTTATTCACCATGGAACTGTAATTGTTTAAGGTTTTGTCTACAATGGAAGTCAGATAACCGTTGTCACAACAAGAAAAACATTTGATGCAGCTCGAACACACTGCCAATCATTACTCGGTGATTTGGTTATTATCAGAGATAGTCAGTTGCAGAATGCAATTAAACCTCTCTTGGATTCATCAATTGATTGGAATTCGTGGGTCGGAGGACCGTGGCACGTCGGTTACTGGATCGGTGGTTCGCGAGCATCAGGTAAACGCGATTTGACCTTGGCAGTTTCCGTTGTTAAAATAAGAATAATTTGAAAAATTCTTACCTTTTCATTTTGTTTCTATTACTTAATGCTGTTGCCTTTGTTTCCAGGAGAAACCGAGTGGAGTTGGTGGGATGGAACACGATTACCTCCGGCAGGATCCACTGATACTTACCAACACTGGGTTGGTATTGAACCGAATCTCTCTGGTTCACAAAAAGCTTGTGTGGCGTTGACTCCGTACGAATCTATCCACCCTTATTCGAACATCAAAGGTGGTTGGGTGGATGACATCTGCACCTTTATGAAGTATTTCATTTGCCAAAGAGGTACACAGTGTCATTTTAAACTATGCTTGCTGTAGAAAAAACTAAATTATATCTCATGCGAGCTCTGGATTATAATCGTTTATATATTCAACTAACAGATCTATGTTCGCCTACGATTTGCCAAAATAGAGGGACGTGTAACAGATTACCACTGAACTACAGCTGCTCCTGTTTGCCTGGCTACAGTGGACGAAACTGTGAAACAGGTGTTTACAATATATGGACGATGACTTTTTTAGAACTAGAATGTTATTTTTAGTGCAACATCTAGAAATACAAAATAACATTTAAGCCGATCCAAAACCGATAGTACAACTCAAATTGTTCCTCTGACCCAAGAATAAACATGAGAATTTCATCCTACCCACTTATCCTAATTGACTTTATACTTTTAACAGATCTATGTGTGGACACAACTTGTCAAAATGGTGGAACGTGTAACAGATTGCTGAACTACAGCTGCTCCTGCTTACCTGGTTACAGTGGACGAAACTGTGAAACAGGTATGTACAGTATATGAAAGATAACTTGTTTTAAAATCACAACTTTATTTAATTGCCACATTTCGATATAAAAAATAACACGTAAGGCGAACTCCAATTCTTCTTCTGACCCGGGATAAACAATTATTTAGTGTCGTAAGCTCGCCAATCAGCTCTTGAGAATTAACCAGCAATGCTCAGCAAACCTTCTATTGGGAGGCGTGTTCTATATTATGCAGTAATTAAGGATTGGCGAGCATGCAAGCAGAAACTAACCGCGCCTGAGTTATCGAACCAAGAATACGCTTTTTTAATATTCCCTTGTCCATAAAATACAAGTAAGGGTGAACGAAAAATTATTAAGGCACAATACTACCATAATCCATTTGACAAAGTACGGTCTAAACATACCACTACACAAGGGTACGTAGTTAGTTGTGTAATTATTTAAAATGGCTGCCTAGAATGTAAATGCATGACTTCACCAGATCTGTGTTTGTCCACCACTTGCCATAATGGAGGGACGTGTAACAGACTACCAATGGACTACAGCTGCTCCTGTTTGCCTGGTTACAGTGGACGAAACTGTGAAACAGGTATGTAGAGTATATAGACGATCACTTGTTTTAGAATCACAATTTGGTTTTAAGTGCCACATCCAGAGATAAAAACGATCATTTAAGCCTATCCAAATTCAATGCTACAACTTCATTTATGTAACTAAATGGCTAACTGGCTGATGTGGTTGAATGATATTATATACACCATGATAAAAAGCAGCTTCTACAATACATAAGAATTGTATCATACCAATTTAACCTAATTGACATCATTTCTTTAATAGATTTATGTCTGCCCCTACCCTGCCAAAACGGAGGGGCATGTTACAGATTACCACTGAACTACAGCTGTTCCTGTTTGCTAGGTTATAGTGGACGTAACTGTGAAACAGGTGTGTACAGCATACGTTTTGTAAAGAAATCCAGCGTCTATTTTAAGTAGTCATAATAAATTAAACTGTCAAACAGGTGGACTATGGACGGACAATATACTATTAGTACATGCGTGGTGTGGTTACTACATTGCTATATTCAGTTATTATAAGATCCCCACGAACACATATTTCATTTACATTTTCTATAAATTAATGGACGTATACAATAAAAAATCTAAAATAAAGAATTAAAAAAATCAAATATACAATAGATCAGCAAATAATAAACCATTAACACATGAATAAATCAGCAAGTCTAATAAAAATTTATCGATTAAGAATGTTTAAACGACCATAAATAGCACCGTCACTCCGTACCCACATTTTAGCCTTTTTTTGTAAGTCACCTTCCTTGTTAAGTTTGACTAAACGTGTGTTAAAAATTATGCCATTTTTTCCATCTTTTGGAATATGTGTAATTTTTGGGGGTTTCTAAATAATTGATAATGTTACGGCTTTAGCACCTAAAAGAGTGAGGTCCCAGAACCTTGTTCTAACGGCCAATCGTGAGACCTTTCTGCCTTAGTCTACGAAGTACAAAACGCAATTACAATCAAGCGTTTTAATAAAATACAAAATATTACGAATAAACTACAACAGCTGTTAACCAATTCGTTTGCGCTACTTAATAACACTCAGTGTACTCGATACGTTATACTCAATATCATAAAAAAACACAGCTTACTCAATACGACACAATCAATAAAAACACAATTCGACTGTTGGGATGCACTAGCGAGAACTAACTTTTTAGAATCATTCGGAAAGGACAACAATAAAAGCGCGCAAACAAACAGTGCGAATAAATAATTATCCGTTCGTGCAGGTGGAAACGGCTAGAACGCCTGAAGAGGTGCAACTTACGAACACAGTAAATAAGGATTAGGGCAAAAGTGACACAACACAAGTGGAAAAGTTACAAAAATATAACCCATAAAACCAAAACAACAAAAAGGCCCAAACATCACATTAACCAATCCATTACAATAACATTAACAAACTATTTAAAAAAGAGGTACAGACTGCCATTTCAAACTATGTTTGCTGTGGAAAATGCAACAATTTTATATCTTTTGCGAGCTTTTGGCTTAAAGTTTATATATTCGTTATATGGTAAATATAATGAATAAACTAAACTATATAAAACGCTATGAATGGTAAAGACTGTTGCAGCGCTCTAACTTTTAGACTGGTTATAACTAGGGTAAAAGAAGGGGTTAACAGAGGTTAGGTATTTATTAGGTTATCACGCAAGGTGCAGCCAGTCACAGCGCTGTATACAAGTGCATAGCTTCGGTAAGTAAGGTAAAAGGTTGAGAAAGCGGCAAAGCCAAGCGAGGCTTTACCAGAATGCTCTCTGATATTATAAAAATTAAACACAGTTTATATAAGACACATAACAGGAAACACATGTTTGTACACGAGGCTTGGCAGGCGTTAAACAGAACTCGCGTGAAACAATTAATAGACTGACCTGCCAAAACAGGAAACTAATCGCAATTCCCCATGCACAAAATATGGAAACATGGCATGGCGACCTAATTGTTAAAATATACAAAAATACAATCATAAACGTGTGGGATTCCCACATTTTTTAGTGTCGTAAACACGTCATCCGGCTTATGAAGATTAACCTAACCCTTCTTAAGTGATCCTGCATAAGACTATTGCGATTTAATGGGAGATATATGTTGTCTTAAATTGTATATTAATTAGTGAATTTCAACCAAAAAAACTATTTGACTATACATAACTAACAGATCTATGTTCGCCTACCACTTGCCAAAATAGAGCGACGTGTAACAGATTGACACTGAACTACAGCTGCGCCTGTTTGCCTGGTTACAGTGGACGAAACTGTGAAACAGGTGTTTAAAATATAAAGACAATAAATTTTGTTAGAACCATAATAATAATTTTAGTGCAACATTTAGAAATACAAAACTACATTCAAAACGATCCAAAACCGATGTTACAACTCCAATTGTCCATCTAACTCTGGGATAAACATGATAATTTCATCTTTCCCATCTACCCTTATTGATATTATACCTTTACCAGATCTATGTTTGAACACAACTTGCCAAAATGGTGGAATGTGCAACAGATTACCGCTGAACTACAGCTGCTCCTGCTTACCTGGTTACAGTGGACGAAACTGCCGATCAGGTGTGTATAACAAACGTTTTTTTAAAGAGGACGGGTTTATGTTAAGCAACAATCAAGGTAAGATTTCGGGACTGCAAGCACATACTAATGGTTCCCCAAATAATCGAACCAAACATCAGTAGTCTTTAAATTTCCCTTATCTTTGCAATGCAAAGTGACCCTGTGTAAAATTATAAAGGATTCTTTTGGAATCAGCAGTTCCATTTACGTAGATGTGTGACCAACTGAATTGATTTTGTAAATCACGAACTTTTACCTAAGCTTAAACGAACTTATAACGAGACATAGTATCAGCGACAAAGACAAAGGAAAAGTTAGTGTAAACGAAAAATAAATCAGCCACCATACTAACACAATTCATCTGACGCAAGTGCGGTCAAATATAGCACTGCACAAGGGAGGAAGTTAGTTGCGTAATTAACTCGAGTGCGCCGCGCAGTATAACAATTTATATCATTAACAGATCTATGTTCGCCTACCACTTGCCAAAATAGAGGGATGTGTAACAGATTACCACTAAACTACAGCTGCTCTTGTTTGCCAGGCTACATTGGAAGAAACTGTGAAACAGGTGTGTACAGTATTAGAAAAATAACTTGTTTTGAAATCACAACTTTATTTAATTGCCACATTTCCAAAATAAAAAATGCATATAAGCCGATCCAAAGCCAATGTTATAACTTCATTCAACCATCCGACCCTGGAATAAATAGGCGAATCTTAACCACTTACCCTAATTGACAATATATTTGTAACAGATCTATGTCAGTCCACTTCATGCCAAAATAGAGGGACGTGTAACAGATTACCACTAAACTACAGCTGCTCTTGTTTGCCTGGCTACAGTGGACGAAACTGTGAACTAGGTGTGTACAGCATACGTTTTTATAAAAAAGGCCAGGTCCGTTTTAATAACTCAGGGTAAATTAAATGCTTTAAAAACAAAATTGGTATAAAAATTTAAGGAAAAAAAGTTGGTATGTTATCGATATAATTATTTTTCTTGTCTAAACCTCCTTTTCAAATTTGATGAATGGCCCGTTGGGTTTTGGGACTCTTACATCTTGTCTGTTCAGCATAAACTTCTGACGTTTTTGTGCTATAGACTGGGTATTTCATACAAGAAATAATAATAGTGCGTTATACCTATTCTTATCACCTAAAATATTGTTTTCTATTTCAAGATTTTATCTAGCAATTCTTATGGTTTGCGTTTCGTGCCTGTCAAGCATTTGATGACACAACTGATGATAACAATATATGTATGTGACCCAAAATAGGAATGGACAATTGATCGTTTTCACGGCTTGGGAACAATGAAGTTGGAAATCAAGATGCTAGCTTCTTTCTTTTCTTTGATGCTTAATGTTGTATAACAATTACATACTTCCCACTTAATTGATATTTTACCTTCAACAGATCTATGTGTAGACACAACTTGCCAAAATGGTGGAACGTGTAACAGATTACCACTGAACTACAGCTGCTCCTGCTTACCTGGTTACAGTGGACGAAACTGCCGATCAGGTGTGTATAACAAACGTTTTTGTAAAAGAGGCCGGGTTTATTTTAAGCAACAATCAGGGTAGGATTTCGAGACTGCAAGCACATACTAATGGTTCCCCAAATAATCGATTCAAACATCAGTAGTCTTTAAATTTTCCTTATCTTTGCAATGCAAAGTGTCCCTGTGTAAAATTGTAAAGGATTCTTTTAAAATCAGCAGTTCCATTTACGTAGATGTGTGACCAACTGAATTGATTTTGTAAATCACGAACTTTTTTCTAAGCTTAAACCAATTTATAACGAGACATAGTATCAGCGACACAGACCAAGTTAGTGTGAACGAACAAATAAATATGCCACCATACTAACACAATTCATCTGACGCAAGTGCGGTCAAATATAGCACTGCACAAGGGAGGAAGTTAGTTGCGTAATTAACTCAAGTGCGCCGAGCAGTATAACAATGTATATCATTAACAGATCTTTGTTCGCCTACCATTTGTCAAAATAGAGGGACGTGTAACAGATTACCGCTGAACTACAGCTGCTCCTGTTTGCCTGGTTACAATGGACGAAACTGTGAAACAGGTGTGTAGAGTATTAGCTAGATAACTTGTTTTAGAATCACAACTTTATTTAAATGCCACATTTCCAAAATAAAAAAAATGCATATAAGCCGATCCAAAGCCAATGTTACAACTTCATTCAACCATCCGACCATGAAATAAATAGTCGAATTTTATCTTAACCACTTACCCTAATTGACAATATATTTGTAACAGATCTATGTCAGTCCACTCCATGCCAAAATGGAGGGACGTGTAACAGATTACCACTGAACTACAGCTGCTCCTGTTCGCCTGGCTACTTTGGACGAAACTGTGAACTAGGTGTGTACAGCATACGTTTTTTATAAAAAAGGCCAGGTCCATTTTAATAACTCAGGATAAATTAAATGCAAAAAGGTAGACCATGGATGATGAATATATTATTAACATCTGCGTCGTTAGGTTATTTTTTCGTGGGTCATGGCAAGATATAGGGTCATTTTTGGCAAAAACAACTTTAAAAACAAAATTGGTATAAAAATTTAAGGAAAAAAAGTTGGTATGTTATCGATATAATTCTTTTTCTTGTCTAAACCTCCTTTTCAAATTTGATGAATGGCCCGTTGGTTTTGGGAATCTTACATCTTTTCTGTTCATCATAAACTTCTGAATTTTTTGTGCCATAGACTGGGTATTTCATACAAGAAATAATAATAGTGCGTTATACCTATACTTATCACCTAAAATATTGTTTTCTGTTTCAAGATTTTATCTAGCAATTTTTATGGTTTGCGTTTCGTGCCTGTCAAGCATTTGATGACAAAAACTGATGATAACAATATATGTATGTGACCCAAAATAGGAATGGACAATTGATCGTTTTCACGGCTTGGGAACAATGAAGTTGGAAATCAAGATGCTAGCTTCTTTCTTTTCTTTGATGCTTAATGTTGTTGTACACAAGAGTTCATACACAACAGAACACCACTTTTTCAGTTTTGTCAACTAACAAACTTAGTGTTACAGATTTCTGCACTCCAAATCCATGTGAAAATGGTGGCGGTTGTAGTAGGAGAGTGGGTGATTATAAATGTCTATGTGAGCCTGGGTTTGCTGGAAGAAATTGTAATCAAGGTAAGAACAGTTTGGTAAAATTATGTATATTTTAAAGTTGTTTGATGCAGAAAGAAAAACTAATTTATATCTTCTGCGAGTTATGGCCTATATTCGTTTATACATTTGTTTTATGATAAATATGTAAAACGATATTGTTTTTTTGTGCTTTATTACTTATTTCACGCTTACAATATTTAGTTTATAAAATACTTACGGCGAGCTTGGCAACGCACGTAGTAAAATAATTGCGACCACGTTTAATGCGTTGACATCCGGTATACTACATGAACATCGTGCAATAAGTAATCGAAAATAGGGCCTTCACAGACATAATACTACAGCTTGATTGGTAAAGACTTTCAAGGCATGCATTTATTTCTATCATTGTCCTTGTGTATATATAATAGTATATAACAATGTCGAAATGATAAAGCAAATATCCCACGGTCGAGCCATACACATGGTGAAT
>CH002367.1:807902-822102 GCA_000149265.1 Ciona savignyi
TGGTCGGCAATACCGGAAATTGTTTCTATAGTGTCGTAAGCTCGTCATCCAGTTAGTGAGAATTAATCAAGCGTGCTCAGCGGACCTTTTATGGAAAGGCGCGTTCTATATTATTAAGTAGTAGTTAGAAAGGGGGAAACCTGCAAGCATAAACTAACCGCGCCTGAATTACCGAATCAAGAATCCGCCGTTTTAATATTCCCCTTGCCTTTACAATGCAAAGTGAACCTTTGTAAAATGGTAAAGAGCTTTTACAAATTGCAGTTCCGTATAGGTATATATAAAACCTATTAAAGTGATTTCTTGAATGTAAATCATGGAATACATTATAAGCTTAAACGAAATTATAACGAGACATACTAACAGCAACAAAACCATAAATTACAAGTAAGGGTGAAAGAAAAATTATTAAGGCACAATACTAACATAATCCGTTCGACGAAAGTACAGTCTAAACATACCACTACACAAGGGTACGTAGTTAGTTGTGTAATTAATTCAAAATGGTCGCGCAGTATGACAATGCATGACTTCATCAGATCTATGTTTGCCCACCACCTGCCAAAATGGAGGGACGTGTAATAGATTACCAATGGACTACAGCTGCTCCTGTTTGCCTGGCTACAGCGGACGAAACTGTGAAACAGGTATGTAGAGTATATAGAACATTACTTGTTTTAGAATCACAATTTGGTTTTAAGTGCCACATCCAGAGATAACAGCGAGCATTTAAGCCTATCCAAATTTAATGTTACAACTTTATGTATCTATCCGACATCGAAAAACTGTTGGAATATGATAATTTCCACCCTCGACAAAGGCGGTTGCAACACAGCAATTGAATGTATCTGCTTGCGATCGCCAAACTATCGATTTACGAACGGACAGTGTGACAAATTCGACAGCTGTGTTCTATTTATCTACGTCCAAACAATATATATTGTTCGTATTTTAAAATCACGCTTTGCATTTTTATCCTTATTACGGATTATAATAAAAAATAGTATCCATAAGCAAACAGACAGACAGCTATTCAGGCAGCCATAAATAAACTAAATGGCTAACTTTCTGATGTGGTTGAATGATAATATATAAACTAAGATGAAAAGCAGATTCTACAATGCATAAGAATTTTATTCTACCAATTTACCCTAATTGACATTATATCTTCAATAGATCTATGTCTGCCCCTACCTTGCCAAAATGGAGGGGCGTGCAACAGATTACCGCTGAACTACAGCTGCTCCTGTTTACCTGGTTACAGTGGACGAAACTGCCGATCAGGTTTGTATAACATACGTTTTGGTAAAAGGGGACGGGTTTATTTTAAGCAACAATCAGGGTAAGCTTTCGAGACTGCAAGCACATACTAATGGTTCCCCAAATTATCGAACCAAACATCAGTAGTCTTTAAATTTCCCTTATCTTTGTAAAATAGTAAAGGATTCTTTTGGAATCAGCAGTTCCATTTACGTAGATGTGTGACCAACTGAATTGATTTTGTAAATCACGAACTGTTACCTAAGCTTAAACGAATTTATAACGAGACAAAGTATCAGCGACAAAGACAAAGAAAAAGTTAGTGTAAACGAAAAATAAACTAGAGAGTGTCAACCACGTGTTTAACCACCACTATTTGTAAAACCAATGTTGCATGCCATATATTCATGCTACAGGGTCCCCAACCACATTTTGTATATTATACACTATGTATATAGTTTTTTTTCTGCAAGCATAAACTTATGGGTCCCATAGTTATCAAACCAAACTTCTTCTCCATGTGTAGGTAAACAGAACAATCGTGATAGATTTACAAAGATTGCATCACAAATGTTTTAAATTAAAGCTTTTTTTTAAGTGATGTATTGAAATGAAGCTAAATTTTTAAAAAAGTTCGATTTAGTTTTTCATGGCTTCGGGGAATTCCCCATGGGCTTGGTAAAAAGGTTTCCGTTTTTACATATGTGGGTCATGTTAACTATCAATTCTTAAAGTTTTAATTCAACTTGACGAATCCTTGTTGAAGATGTCAGTGCAATGTTGCATGCTTGTCACAATCATGAGTCAGGAACATATCTTCGTTTTTAAGGGAGTTACCCTAACTAAATGTTTTCTTTCTTTTAAGTGACACAGGGTGGCTAACGATCTAGCATTGTTCCGAAAAGCTATTTTTTTAAAAAATAACCGTTTTGGATTTTGACATCTCCGGGGAATTGCCCTAAATTTACCACCCACAATTTTGCTGCTGCGTATCTAGACCATTTTGTCTAACAAAGCTTTATTACTATTTTATTATTCCTTCTTGTAGATGTCGGAGCGTCATGTCATGCCCGTCACAATCATGATTTGAGAACAAAATCTTATTTTTAGGGTATTTCCCTAAATATTTTTTATTTTTTCTAATTGTTAAATCAGTAGGTAATGCACTTACATCCCACCAAATCTTATTCAAATTGGAGCAGCCGTTTAAGCGCTATTCCACAAAAAGCTAAATTTTTCATAAAAAATACCGATTGGTTTTTAACCTCCCAGGTGAATTCCCCTTGATTTATCACCCAAAAGTTTGGTTTCTGCATATCTAGACCATGTTGTCTAACAAATGGCTAAGTTTCATTACGATTCCATTATTTCTTTAGTTAATGTCGGGGCGACATGCCATGCCTGTCAAACCTTTAACGGAAAAAAAACGGACAAAAACAATATGTGTCCCAATTTTTTAATTGGGACCCATAATATGCCACCATACTAACACAATTCATCTGACGCAAGTGCGGTCAAATATAGCACTACACAAGGGAGGAAGTTAGTTGCGTAATTAACTCGAGTGCGCCGCGCAGTATAACAAATTATATCATTAACAGATCTATGTTCAAACACAACTTGCCAAAATGGAGGGACGTGCAACAGATTACCACTGAACTACAGCTGCTCCTGTTTACCTGGTTACAGTGGGCGAAACTGTGAACTAGGTGTGTACAGCATACGTTTTTATAAAAAAGGCCAGGTCCGTTTTAATAACTCAGGGTAAATTAAATGCAAATAGGTAGACTATGGACGGTGAATATATTATTAACATCTGCGTTGTTAGGTTAATTTTTTCGTTGGCCATGGCAAGATTTATAGTCATTTTTGGCAAAAAAACTTTGCAACAAAATTGGGATAAAAATTTAAGGGATATAAGTTGGCATGTAATCGATATGATTATTCCTCTTGTCTAAACCTCCTTTTCAAACTTGGTGATTGGCTTGGTTTTTGGACTTTTACATCTTTTTTGTTCATCATACAATTCTGAATTTGTTGTGGTTTCGACTGGGTATTTTATACAAACAATAATATTAGTGCATTATACTTATCTATTGTGTTTTTTCTACAACATAGGGCAACAAAATAAGCTCAATAAATCTGAACTAAATTGAAACATCTTCACAAGCGCTCTTCTATAATGAAACCAATTATCCTATTGGATTTTGCTTTACACGACTCCATGGAATTCCCCTAGACCTGTCACCTAAATAGTGTTTTCTGCTTCAAGGAATTGGAATGTTAGCTTCTTTCCTTTTTCTTTTATCAGAACACCGATTTTTTTTCGTCAATTTAAACTAACAAAGTTATTGTTTTAGATTTCTGCACTCCAAACCCATGTAAAAATGGTGGCGGTTGTAGTAGGAGAGTGGGCGATTATAGGTGTCTCTGTGAGCCTGGGTTTGCTGGAAGAAATTGCAACCAAGGTAAGAATAGCTTATTTAAATTATGTATATTTCAAGTTAAAGTAAATTGTGTACAATCATAGGTGTCTATGTGAATCAGGGTTTAGTGGATAAAAATCTTAATCAAGATGGAATAAATTTCATTTATAGTTTTTATTTAAAATTTAATTGACATAACCATTGTCACGTGTGTTAATTCTTATAATTTCTTAATACGTTTGTTTTAAAAAATAAAATTTTTATTCGTAAATTGTGCCCATGTCACCCTAACATTACACTCTGGTACCCACCTATAAATAGAAACAATTCAAGAATGTTAAAATTAAAGAGTGTCAACCACGTGTTTAACCACCACTATTCTTAATGCATTTAACTTGTAGTGAAAGAGTTAAAACACATTTTGAATGCTATATGTTTATGCTAGCAGGGTCCCTAACTACAATTTGTACACGGAATAAGTAGTTTGTTTCTGCAAGCATAAACGCATCGGTCACATAGTTATCAAACCATACTTCTTTTTCATGTGTAGCAACATAATAGTGTTAGATTAACGAACATTTCAGCACAAATGATTTTAGTTGAAGCCTCTTATCAAGCGCAATGAAGTGAAATGAAGCTAAATTCCAAAATAGCCCGATTTGGTTTTTCATGGCTTCGGATAATTCCCCCGAGTTTAGTACATAAATTTCTGTTTTTACATATATGGGTCATATTATCTAACAATAAAGTTGTAATCCGATTTGACAAAACCTTGTTGGAGATGTCTGGGCCATTTTAAGGTATTTCCCTAGGTATTTTATTTATTTTTCTCATTGGTACAGCCGCGGCTACCGCACTAACATTTTACCAAATCTGATTAAATTTAAAGCACCTTCCCAAAATATTTGTTTCTGCATATCTAAACCATGTTTTCTAACAAATGACAAAGATTTTTTGCGTTTCCATTACCCTTTCTGGTAGATGTCATGGCAAAATGCCATGCCTGTCACAATCATAATTCAGGAACATATCTTCGTGTTTAAGGAAATTATCCTAAGTAAATGTTTTCTTTCTTTTAATTGGCAAAGAAGTGGCTAACAGTACAACATTTTACCAAATCTAAATAAAATTGAAGCAGCCGTTCAAGCGCTATGCCTAAAAAAAGGAAATTTAAAAAAAGTACAGTTTTGGTTTTTAACGTCCCAGGGGAATTTTCCTGGATTTATCACCCAAAATCTTGGTTTCTGCTTATCTAGACCATGTTGTCTAACAAATAACAACGTTTTATTGCGATTTCATTATTTATTGTTGTAGATGTCAGGGCGACATGCCATGCAGTCAAACCTTTGACGAAAAAAATAATAAAAAGAATAAAAAAATAGGAAAAAAATCTATTTATTCTGTCTACTTACTCAGGAATACAACTTACACTCAATCGTGAATGGGAATAAATAAACAAATTTATTTTAACCAGCTCGATTTCATTCGTTCTAAAACGGATGCGAACTTCACATCAACAAAATCCCATCGCAATTTACATCGTTTCAAGCGGCCAAGACGCAATGTAACTCCTTGCAAGCATCGCTTGCTATCGTAAAATCCAAAGAAGCGCAAATCGTTTTCAATCAAATCAATCAACTTTGGCTGAGAAAGGAACCGATATGGCTGGGAGAAAAAACGACCAACTCATCTTGGGTATGGTTGGATGGTAGCAATATGAATAGCTACAACAACTCTGTGGGCCAAACCGTACCAAATGGTGGCGGCTGTTTGTCTTTGGCTCGAAATGGAAGTTGGTTAATTAAGAATTGTTCTACCACGATCGGATATGCTTGTGAGAGACGTGGTAAGCTTTGTAACACACAGTCCATCTATGTAAGACGTAATCTAACCAAATCATTGTGTTTTAGTCAATGGGACAAGTTTGTGTGCATCTTCTTCATGTGCCAACGGTGGAGTTTGTACTGAAAGCGGCTGCCACTTTCACTGCACTTCGACAATTATAAGCTGGTGTGGGTGGGATTAGTTTTGTTCTTTATCATTATCAACTGTTAACACACAGCAAGGGCTAATACACGTTTTTCAAACCAGTAAATTCTTGTTATTTACAGAAATGTGAAGTCCACCAGTCGTAGAATAGGAAAACCTGGCCACTGGAAGCTAAATCAAATAGTGAAGCTTTACCATTAAGATATATATATATATATATATATATATATTATTTTTTATTCTTTCAAATCTTTTGGGTAGATTAAACAATTCTATACGAGTAGTTTGGTATTTCCGTTTGTTGTATAGGTTGTTAATAAAATATATTTGTCAGTTGTAATTCTTTTCGGGAGATGCTTTAATTGCGATATTGACAGTGAATAAACAATGCTGTAAGGCGTTAGTAACGGACCGATTATCGGGTTGAACCCAACCGGGTCCGGATAAACAAATCTGACATAGGAATCGCTCCTATCGCTTTACTAACCCATATTTTAAAATTTCACCTTGGACTTAAAAATTTTGTTTCTGGACGTGGACAAGGGGAGAATAGGTTTTAAGGTGTCAGATTATCCGTGTGACCACTGGCTTTCCCCAAGTTTACTTTAGCATTTCTAGTTATATCCTACCCTCACCGTCAAGTAAGTTGACCTATTACTAGTCTTTCATTTTACCCTCTTTCTCAGTACTTTTGCCCATTTGTAAATCGATTTACTTACTAAATAAAATGACATAACTTCGTGCTTTTATACAAGATGCTTAGTTTATATAACTTTGAACAAACCACGACACCTTTAATCGAATAACACACGGGAACGATCATTTCGCTGTGCGACAAATGCGCAAATAACAAAGAAATGCGCAAATAATTAAATAACACAAAGATAATAACCGAGCTATCTGTCATATAGGTTTTACGACTCCTATCGGATAAGAGAAATAAACTCACTCGGATGTATTTCCATCAGCGAACAAAACCAAACTATCAGTAAGCAGAATATAAGTGTCTCGTCATTACTGTGCGGTGTTTGTAAAAGCCTGTTTTACACACGAAATATAATCGGAACATCCGACACATAGACTAAGAGGAAATTAGACATCGAATATTACATGCGGCGCGATTACCATAGCTTTACAGAAATATGCTGGCATGATATTCCACCGGGCTGTGTTTTTATAAACGCAAACAAACTCTGAAATTTCTTAGTCGTGAAACTGTGGCATATGGCTCTCAAAACGAGTGATACAGCATAACGTAAAATCGTTTTACATACAGTCCTCTGTTTTACTATTTTTAGGATATTTATGTTTATCTCCGTGAATGGAAAAACCAAGGGGGTTAACACGCAGGCAATCATCAGATCACCTCGCGCCCACTGTCGGGTTACCGATACCGAAGCTATTACAGTTGTTCAATTTAATAGAATTCATTAATCCGCTGGGTTCAGGCAATGTCCGCTAAGTGCCTTGAACAAGGACACAACCGACTGGCCAGCGACCAGTTTCGTATCTGTAACCATTCGGCGTTGCACTAAACCACCAGACTAATTGGTCGAACAATAGCTTCTAACTGCACGTCTTGCCAACTCCTAGCCTCATTGATTCCTATTGATTCCTAAAATGACAATCTTATATCCTGTAAGTTCTATAGCTTATGTAGCATTTCGTATAGTATATATTTGTTTTCATTTATGTCTAAAATATTTTGTGTTTTAACGTCGTTTTTTTGCATTTCAAGTTTACTGACTCTCACGTGTTATTACCAGGGTTGCCATTTGGCCTTTTTCACGGCCAAATTTCTGAAATTTGGCCTTACCAAAATCGCCCCGGACGCGAAACAAATAGTTTGGCCGTGCGGAAAAATCTGGCCGAATTTGGCCGTATAAGCATAGTGTCAAATTTTGTCCCAAAACGTCATATTATTTTTACGCTACAGTAGAAATAAAGGGAAAATATATATGGAAATAAATTAATAATATTAATTGTCTCATTCACGAAATCACAAAGCTGAATATGACGTTTTGAAATAAAATAATAACGGTAGGCATTCCTATATAGTATTTGAACGGGTTCGACAAATCTTTAGGAAATTAAAATTATACAATTTTTGAACAAATATAGAGATAAATAGCCCAATTGGCTAAATTAAATAGTTTATTTCGTACTTGATACAAATTGGCCGAATTTTGGCTGTAAAGCAAACACGGTTTGGCCAGATTTTCCGTCTGGCAACCCTGGTTATTACTCGCTACGTAATTATCACCTTGTACGGCCCTTTGTATTTCATCTGGTTTAAATCATTAACATAGTTTTTTCCACCTAATTTCCCACAGTTAGTCAAACTAATCTGGAAATTTGAATAGTATAAGATAACCTACTATATAACCTACCTCAACCTAAGTAACTTGCGCCAGACTATATAATTCGCATTTAGAATAAGTAATCTGCATCACAAGTATTTAAAGACGTAAAATACAATTATACTGAACAAGGAATCAGATTTTGGAATTGAGAATCAAAAGATTAGGCAACGAAGAAATATTGGCCACTATAATAATTGGTGGGCGTTCTGTGGAGAGTAGACTTTCCGCTGCGCAGCTCGCGAAAGACCGTCAGGCAGCCGGCTAAATCAAGCTCAGCAAACAGCAAGCAGTATGCTTAAAAAAAATCGCGAGCCCAAACTTATTCGCTAGAATACAGTGCTGCGGCGTGTAGCAATATTTAGTTGCTTGGGCTTGTTGAGTACCTATGTCTTAAACAGATTCTAGATATGACCTAAAGATCCCTCGCTTTTGAGACTCCAAAATGACTTAAATCCGAGCTCCGTCACAGAAGGTTGATTTTATTCTTGATCACACGCGAGCACAGCAAAATATACAAAGCTGGTGAATAAATCGTCTGTACAAGTGATGGCAAATTAGACACAGTTCTTGGCTAATTGTCACATAATATGATTGTCTTGCAGTATTAAATTGTTTCTCCACTCATTGAGCGGTAAAATATGTTCCTCTCAGCGCTAAGGTGTTAAAAGTATATCCCAAAGCGCTAAAAACTCTCAGTGTTTAAAATTACGGTGTCAGCGATAAAGTTACTGCATCTCAGCCTTATTAAGAGTTATCGTTAATAATTGTTTGAGCGGTAAGCGTTATTGTTTAATGGGAAGTTATTCGGACTTATGGCTCCAGGTGTGGGCTCTATCGTAAGAGAATCATAATAATGACGTCGTATACAGTTCATAATTACTTTTACGAATTCTCTACAGTGGAAATTCTGGATTTTAGTAATGGTTCATTAGTAAAGTTTTCTTAATTGGGAAATATACATAAACAACTAAGTCGATAAAATTGCTGCAATCCTAACTATTTATTTCATGTCAAAACAAAACCAAAGACTTTGATTGTGGTACCATTCGGTAAACGAGTACTTGTAGCAATTTCTTGTCTCTTGTATGTTTTTTGTTGTGTATACATTCTGTTTTCCACCATCTTGAACATCTTGTAAACATGCTTTGAACGCAGTTCGTACGAGACATACTGCTTCCTGTCATGTGATATTTGATTGTTTCATGACGTTTAATGTGATTGTTTTGGCTCTTTAAGTGTAATTGTTACGGCTCTATATTATATAGCGTCTACAGCTTGGCTAACAGAACGAATAGAACGCACAGACCGAGCTGAGAAATATAGTTATTAATCTGAACGCGCGGCCTTTGCCGCTGTCATGTCCTAGCAGGATCGACAGAATTAGTTTAACTATGTGTGTTATTATATCTGCATTTAATCAAGAATAAAAGAACCTTCCGTGACCGAGTTTTGGATCGCGAGAGTCATAAATGAGTACAGGTAGCAGCAGAAGACCCAACAAATTTATGAAAACACCACAGTGATGATTACCCAATACGTGTTTTTAATGATTACCCAATACGTGAACACGCAAGTCTGGAGGTGTTGGCGACACAATATTTTTAATCTTACGAGGGTTAGCGTTAAGGCTTTAATCAGTAAGGCATCAATCATTCAAGGATGTTATAACATCAATCGTTTCAACCCCTTTGAAGTGTGGCATCATCTCTTTAAGGACTGACTGTAATCGGTTCAATCGTCCGACGGAGGCAATTATCGTTGGAGCAACTTTCTGTGATCATGAGAACCGCACAGTTCAACGACAAAAAGAAATCAACACGGAATGGACTGCACATTTTACCTCTGCCCTGGGTCCTGCTGGGTTTGAGACCTGCATTTAAACAGGACCTTGGCTGCTCTTGCGCTAAGTTAGCTTTCGGCACACCGCTACGATTGCCTGGCCAATTCTTTAATACACCAGATTTTACTGTGGACCGTGGTACCTTCTTACATGAGCTCCGCAAGCGAATGAATGATTTGCGTCCATCTTTAACTTGAGACCCTTAAAATAATTTATTAAATGTTGACCCCATGCTACAAACTTGCTTGCATATCTTTGTGCGCGTTGGCGCTGTTAAAAGGTTGTTGCAACGCCCCTATAATGATCCTTTTCGAGTGGTAAGTTAGTATTCTATGCTCAGATAATACGATAATTTTAAGTAGCAAAAATAAATTTAACTAAAAAATCACCATTTTGCTTAACCAGTATTACGGTGAATCTCTTAACACCAAGTAGATTTTGTAATCCTTCTAATATTATCCTTGCAGAAATTAGTAGTATGGGTAAACAGCGAATTTGTGTGATTGGGGCTGGGGCAAGTGGATTAACGGCGATCAAATGTTGCATCGACGAAGATTTGGAGCCGGTTTGTTTTGAAAAGAGCCACGATATTGGAGGTGATGGATTATTATTGTTTTATATGATTTATTTGTCATTATCTGCATGACTGGAAAAATTCTGAATGCGTTATGGGAATATGCGAGATGCGCACAAGCTATCGTCAGATTACCTTGCGAATACAAGTAGCGGTTTTGTAAAATATTTAGATTACCACATGTTCACTGTAGTGTTAATGGATCTATTGTAGTGTGTTAAATATGATTAAAACGTATCTTCACTTAAGTAGATCCCATCAATTTACTGTGAACGGGTGATGTCCGTAAAGTTCATTGCCTAAGGACATATCAAAACCCTCAACCTTTTGGATGCCAGAAATTTGCTCATGCTATCATCGTTAGAACTATCTAGCCCGACAGTTTATTCGCGATTTATCAAGGGCAAATTTTACTAATGGTCCACTTACTATAGGAGTCCGGCCCACAGCTTAGTTGTTTAGACTTTCAAACAAAAGGTTGTAGAATCGCAAACATCTGCTTGCTTAAACGGTTGTGTTCAATCATAAACAACACACTGCAATAGCTTTGGTAACCCGACTGTGTGTATGAGGTAGTCTGAAGTTCTTTGCATAGGGTTAAGTAATACTATATTGTTAAGTCTGGCCTCTTGTTTGCAATTAACATGCGGTTTTATCTTAAAAGCGATTTTATTACTTAGATAGATAAGCGGTGTAGAATCCTAGTTCGTGTCTGTACAATGATAAATAAGTGAATTAATAACTAAACAATGGCGAAATAAACCCTGCAAGTGAACAACGGCGTTACTGAAAAGAACAATGACTTTAACGCAAAGGACAATGCTTCACACGCGCGTGCACTCAATGAACCGTAATCGGCGGAGTGACGTCACAATTAAAATGATTGTCTGGGGACTAGCGGCACGTGGATATCGGCCATATCAGTACTCCCATTTTTTTCAAGGAACCAGTCTATTCCTCCAATTGTTTCTATCCTGGCTTGTTGTAGTCCTGTAGCTGTTTTAATGCCCGTTTGATTTTGTCGTGTTTTCGTTGGCTTCTTCCTCGTGTGTTTGGGTAACTGCTGACGTCTTGCTGAGCGTTTGGTTGTGTAGCCATGGTAGTGGACCGTTCCTCTTGGTGGGTGGTTACATCAGAGTCATGATCCAGATGTTCCGGTATGTCTTGGCTTACCATATGTTGCTCCCATATCCATTCTGGTCCAACGGTATTTTCTGTAGTGGGTTTATTTGTGGCTGTAGCTAGTTTAATATCGTTGCAGTGGCGTATTTGAATTTTCCCATCTGAAATTCTTTTTAGTATGGCACCACTGCTGTGTGTTGTGATTACTTTGTATTTGTGTGGGCCAAAGATGGGGTCGAATTTGTGTTTTTTTATGTTTCGTGTGATAACTATGTCTCCCTGTGATAGTTGTGATGCTTTACAGTGCGTGGATGCATTGGCCTTGTTCATCCTTTCCTGTTTTTCCGATTCATCTTTGTCATATGCCCTGGTGACCTCTTCCCTACTTAAACTTTTAGCTGGGAAGTCTTTCTTGTAGCCACCTCGGAACATCAAGTCTCCTGGAGCCTGGCCCGTGGATGGGAACGGTAGCGCCTATCCTTTTGCATGCATTTACAAATTTTCGTTTCTGATTTCGTTTCTAAAAGGCGATTTTCGTTTCTAATTTGCGAATTTTGTTTCTGGAAACAAAAATATTTTTTAGAAACATGAATTTTGTTTCTTTATTTTCTTTTCTACCACTAGATGATGACGGTGCGCACAAAATATGATACCTCGGAAAATTTGTTTCTGAAAACAAAACAATCGTTTCTAAAAATACTTTTTGGTTAAACTAAATATCCCGGACTATCAAAGGACATTAAGTACAGCTTAAGCACATGCACAATACTGTATTTGTTATTTATTTAATTGTTATAAAGTATTAACCTACAATATTGAAAAAAAAACACTCTGATTAGTACTTTTCACGGGAGGTAATAAAAGCAAGTGTGATTAAAGAGTGATTTAAATGTGTGAAATCAATAAATATGAAAACACTTCGCCAAAAATAATGATTTTAATTTAGATTAACATTGAAGACTAGTGTCAGGTATATATTAATAAAAAAATGCCGTAAAACCAACCTAAAAACGAAACTTTTCGCTATCGCTTCTAGAATCAAAATTTTCGTTTTCGGAAAAAAAAATTTTCGTTTCTAAAATGAAAATTTTTGTTTCTGGAAACAAAATTTTTGTTTCTCGGCTAAAATTTTCGTTTCCAGTAACAAAAATTTTGCTTCTTTAATGAATTTAGGGTTATCATTTTCCCAAGTTCTATAATTACATGATTTGTTAAGCTGACGCAATACCATAACAATTTCGAGTAACAGAGATCGTGTGTGCAGTTAATAAAAGTATGGACCTTTTAAACTAAAATATTTTTCTTTCAGATCCATAAAAAATAAAGTTATAAACCCACAACATTGAAAATAACACACTAGTTAGTACTTTTCACGAACGGCAATACAAACAAACGGGATTAAAGATTGATTTAAATATGCGCAACGGATAAATATTAAAACAACTATCCATAAATAATGATTTTAATTTATATTAACATCGGAGAAATGTGTCAAAATTGCGTAAAACTAACATAAAAACGAAACTTTTCGCTATCGCTTCAAGAATCACAATTTTCGTTTCTGAAAACAAAATTTTCGTTTCTCGGCTAAAATTTTCGTTTCTAGAAACAAAAATTTTGTTTCTTTAATAAATTTAGGGTTATCATTTTCCCAAGTTCTATGATTATATGATTTGTTAAGCTGACGCAATACCATAACAACCTCGAGTGAAAGGGATTGCGTGTGCAGTTAATAAATGTAGACCTTTTATATTAAGATAATGTATTGGTTCTATTCATTTAAATAAAAAAATGTAAAATCCCACAACAATGAAAAAAACCCTCTGGTTAGTACCTTTCACGGACGACAATACAAACAAACGGGATTAAAGATTGATTTAAATGTGTGCAACCGATAAACATTAAAACAACTAGCTATAAATATTGATATTAATTTAGATTAACATTAAAGAGAAGTGTCAGATATATATTAATAAACAAAATTCCGCAAAACTAACATCAAACGAAACATTTCGCTATCGCTTCTAGAATCAAAATTTTCATTTCTGGAAACAAAATTTTCGTTTCTGGAAACAAAATTTTCGTTTCTGGAAACAAAATTTTCGTTTCTGGAAACAAAATTTTCGTTTCTCGGCTAAAATTTTCGTTTCTAGAAACAACATTTTGCTTTTTTAATGAATTTGGGGTTATCATTTTTCCAAGTTCTATGATAATATAATTAGTTAAGCTGACGCAATACCACAACAATTTCGCGTTAAAGGGATTGGGTGTGCAGTTAAGAAATGTAGTTGGACCTTTTAAACTAAGACAGTGTATTTATTTTGTTATATCAATAAAAAAGGTATAAACCCACGACATTAATAATAACACATTAGCTAGTACTTTTCACGGACAGCAATACAAACAAACGGGATTAAAGATTAATTTAAATGTGTGCAACCGATAACCATTAAAACATCTAGCCATAAATATTGATTTTAATTTAGATTAACATCAGAGAGAAGTGCCAGATATATATATTAATAAACAAAATGCCGTAAAACTAACATAAAAAACGAAACTTTTCGCTATCGCGTCAAGAATAAAAATTTTCGTTTTCTGGAAACAAAATTTTCGTTTCTCGGCT
>CH002367.1:825371-913613 GCA_000149265.1 Ciona savignyi
GAATAATTTAAATGTGTGCAACCGATAAACAATAAAACAACTAGCCATAAATATGATTTTTATTTAGATTAACTTTAAAGAAATGTGTCCGGTTTATATTAATAAACAAAATGTCGTAAAACTAACATAAAAACGAAACTTTTCTTTATAGCTTTTAGAAACAAAATTTTCGTTTCTGGAAACACAATTTTCGTTTCTCAGCTAAAATTTTTGTTTCTGGAAACAAAATTTTCGTTTCTACAAACAAAAATTGTGTTTCATAAGTGGATTTGGGTTATCACTTTCCCAAGTTTTATGATTATATGAGTAATATAGCTGACACAATACCACAACAATTTCGGTTGAAAGAGATTATGTGTGCAGTTAATAAATGTAGTTGAACCTTTTATACTAAGATAATGTATTTGATCCATTTATTTAAAAAATATAAAATAGCGTTTTATTTATATAAATTTAGTTAGGACGGGCACAGATCCAATTACGCATTAAGCAGCGGTGATCTGATTAATTATTTCGAAGAACTAATTCTTGTAAACAACAATAAATCACGGATCTTTTAAATGTGGAAATTTTAGTTGCGCGACATGCGTGTGGTGTGCACACCGAAGTTAAGAAACAAGGTTTACTTTTTGGCTTGAATTGTTAGAGACCTCACGATTTATATTAAAGAAATAATAGTTTATTCTCCGTTATTATTATCGTGAGCTGACCGCGTTCGCACGAGTCATCAAAAAGATAAGCGCGTCTCCTACTGGTGCACCAGGGCCAAAAATCCTTACATAAACGCTTAGGCCACGATTGCTCAATGTACTTAAAGAAAAAGGTTAACTTTTCCAACTCTCACATACCACAAAAATTTCGAGTCAAAGATATTGCGCGTGCAGTTAATAAATGTGGTTGGGCCTTTTCATACTAAGATAATATATTTTTCTATTTATTTAAATAAATACTAAATGTATTAACCTACAATATTGTAAATAACACACTGATTAGAATTTTTCACGGGCGGTAATAGAAAGAAATGTGATTAAAGAGTGATATAAATGTGTGCAACCAATAAACATTAAAACAACTAGTCATAAAAATGATTTTAGCTTAGATTGAGATTAAATTTTTTCTCAAAAAATAAACCTTATATCTTTGTTTGGTTTTCAAACGCACGCCATGAACGCACCCACCACTATACGTCAAATTATCAATATGTTCGGTTTGGGTTGATATGAAACAGCTTGGATATACCTAAATCAACGATTTATTATAGTAAGTACATGAAAATTGGTAGATAGGTGGATAACACATTTATAAATTTGCTCCCAAAAAATAAACCTTATATCCCGTTTGGTTTTCAAACGCGCGCCATGAACGCACCCACACTACGTCATATTATCAGTATTTTCGCTTTGGGTTGACATGAAACAACTTGGATATACCTAAATCGACGATTTCTTGTAGTAAGTACATGAAAATTGGTAGATAGGTGGATAACACATTTATAAAGTTGCTCCCAAAAAATAAACCTTATATCCCGTTTGGTTTTCAAACGCGCGCCATGAACGCACCCACACTACGTCATATTATCAGTATTTTCGCTTTGGGTTGACATGAAACAGCTTGGATATACCTAAATCGACGATTTTTTGTAGTAAGTACATGAAAATTTGTAGATAGCTGGATAACATATTTATAAATTTGCTCCCAAAAATAAACCTTATATCTCGTTTGGTTTTTAAACGCGCGCCATGAACGCACCCACACTATACGTCAAATTATCAATATGTTCGGTTTGGGTTGAAATGAAACAGCTTGGATATAGCTAAATGAGACGATTTGTTATAGTAAGTCCATAAAAATTAGTTAATATGTGGATAACACATTTATAAATTTGCTCCCAAAAAATAAACCTTATATCCTGTTTGGTTTTCAAACGCACGCCATGAACGCACCCACACTATACGTCAAATTATCAATGTTCGCTTTGGGTTGACATGAAACAGCTTTGATATACCTAAATCGACGATTTGTTATAGAAAGTACATGAAAATTGGTAGATGGGTAGATAACATACTCGTAAATTTGCTCACAAAATATAAGCCTTATATCTCGTTTGGTTTTCAAACGCGCGCCACAAACGCACCCACACTACGTCAAATTATCAATATGTTCGCGTTGGGTTGAAATAAAACAGCTTGGATATAGCTAAATCGACGATTTCTTGTAGTAAGTACATGAAAATTGTTAGATGGGTGGATAACACATTTATAAAATTGCTCCCAAATAACAAACCATATATCTTGTTTGGTTTTCAAACGCGCGCCATTCACGCACCCACACTACGTCATATTATCAGTACGATATTTTCGCTTTGGGTTGACATGAAACAGCTTGGATATACCTAAATCTACGATTTATTGTAGTAAGTACATGAAAATCGGTAGATGGGTGGATAACACATTTATAAATTTGCTCCCATAAAATAAACCTTATATCTTGTTTGGTTTTCAAACGCGCGCCATGAACGCAC
Organism: Ciona savignyi; assembly: GCA_000149265.1. Taxonomy (NCBI): domain Eukaryota; kingdom Metazoa; phylum Chordata; class Ascidiacea; order Phlebobranchia; family Cionidae; genus Ciona; species Ciona savignyi. The sequence continues at coordinate 827,893 of CH002367.1, forward strand.
CCACACCACGTCATATTATCAATATGTTCGCTTTGGGTTGACATGAAACAGCTTGGATATACCTAAATCGACGATTTCTTATAGTTAGTAAATGAAAATTGGTAGATGGGTAGATAACATACTCGTAAATTTGCTCACAAAATATAAGCCTTATATCTCGTTTGGTTTTCAAACGCGCGCCACAAACGCACCCACACTACGTCAAATTATCAGTATGTTCGCTTTAGGTTGAAATGAAACAGCTTGGATATACCTAAATCGACGAATTGTTATAGTAAGTACATGAAAATCGGTAGATGGGTGGATAACACATTTATAAAATTGCTCCCAAAAAAATAAGCCTTATATCCCATTTGGTTTTCAAACGCGCGCCACGAACGCACCCACACTACGTCAAATTATCAGTATTTTCCCTTTGGGTTGAAATGAAACAGCTTGGATATACCTAAATCGACGATTTGTTGTGGTAAGTGCATGAAAATTGGTAGATGGGTGAATAACACATTTATAAATTTGTTCCCAAAAATTAAACCTTATATCTTGTTAGGTTTTCAAACGCACGCCATGAACGCACCCACACTATACGTCAAATTATCAATATGTTCGCTTTGGGATGAAATGAAACAGCTTGTATATATCTAAATCGACGATTTGTTATAGTAAGTACATAAAAATCGGTAGATGGGTGGATAACATATTTATAAACTTGCTCCCAAAAAATAAATCTTATATCTTGTTTGGTTTTCAAACGCGCGCCATAAACATACCCACACTACGTCAAATTATCAATATGTTCGCGTTGGGTTGAAATAAAACAGCTTGGATATAGCTAAATCGACGATTTCTTATAATCAGTAGATAAAAATTGGTAGATGGGTAGATAACATACTCGTAAATGTGCTCACAAAATATAAACCTTATATCTCGCTTGGTTTTTAAAGGCGCGCCACAAACGCACCCACACTACGTCAAATTATCAATATGTTCGCTTTGGGTTGAATTGAAACAGCCTTGATATTCCTAAATCGACGATTTGTTATACTAAGTACATGAAAATTGGTAGATGGGTGGATAACACGTTTATAAATTTGCTCCCAAAAATAAACCTTATATCTTCTTTGGTTTTCAAACGCGCGCCATGAACGCACCCACACTATACGCCAAATTATTAATATGTTCGCTTTGGGTTGAAATAAAACAGCTTGGATATACCTAAATCGACGATTTGTTATAGTAAGTACATAAAAATCGGTAGATGGGTGGATAATGCATTTATAAAATTGCTCCCAAATAATAAACCTTATATCCCGTTTTGTTTTCAAACGCGCGGCACGAACGAACCCACACTACGTCATATTATCAGTACGGTATTTTCGCTTTGGGTTGACATGAAACAGCTTGGATATACCTAAATCTACGATTTATTGTAGTAAGTACATGAAAATTGGTAGATATGTGGATAACACATTTATAAATTTGCTCCCATAAAATAAACCTTATATCTTGTTTGGTTTTCAAACGCGCGCCATTACCGCACCCACACCACATCATATATTACCAATATGTTCGCTTTGGGTTGACATGAAACAGCTTGGATATACCTAAATCGACGATTTCTTATAGTTAGTAAATATAAATTGGTAGATGGGTAGATAACATACTCGTTAATTTGCTCACAAAATATAAACCTTATATCTCGTTTGGTTTTCAAACGCACCCACACTATGTCAAATTATCAATATGTTCGCTTTAGGTTAAAATGAAACAGCTTGGATATACCTAAATCGACGAATTGTTATAGTAAGTACATGAAAATCGGTAGATGGGTGGATAACACATTTATAAAATTTCTCCCAAAAAATAAACCTTATATCCCGTTTGGTTTTCAAACGCGCGCCACGAACGCACCCACACAACGTCAAATTATCAGTATTTTCGCTTTGGGTTGAAATGAAACAGCTTGGATATACCTAAATCGACGATTTGTTGTGGTAAGTGCATGAAAATTGGTAGATGGGTAGATAACATACCTTTAAATGTGTTCCCCCCAAAAAACCTTATATCTTGTTTGGTTTTCAAACGCGCGCCACAAACGCACCCACGCACAAGGTCAAATTATCAAAATCGATCCTATTTAATTCCATAATACTGCAATATATGAAACATTAATCCCTTGATCAGATTAACATGCAATTCTCAATACAGGCATAAATATTAACTATTTTAGGGCATTGGTTCAACTGTCGTTCAATCACAACTATTAAAAAGTGGACCTGTTAGATTTAATATAATATGTTAGAAAATATGACAATCGTTTATAAGAAAGAAAAATGACAATTGTTTTTAAAGGACAATATTCAAACATATTACGGAAACACCTTAAGTCATTTTCTTATATACGTCGTTGACATGATATCAGCCCGCTTTCATATAGGCTATAAATGTCGACAAATTTTCGCAGTATATTAATGAACTTAGGTGTGATGCTGCAATTAACACACATCAATTTTTTACAATATAATTAAATATCTTCTTGTTGTTTTGCAAAACTTATTGTTTATTATGGATAAACACAATGATTGCAGAAAAGGTGTGTTGTAGCAGAACTAACTAAATGACACACAACAAAAGCGAGCTCTTCGGAAAGCCAAAAACTGTTATAAAAATCAATTAACGCTAATGCACTGTTTTGGAGTAATTATCATCATCCATTTTATCTTTAGTCACGTAATTTTCGTTTTTTTTTGTTATTTTTACGACAGTTTGTTCATGTATATCTACCTGAAAATCTCTCTAATGTTATTCTAAATTAAAATCATTATTTATGACGGTTTTTTTTTAATGTTTATCGGTTACACGAATTTAAATCACTCTTTTAACCCCGTTTGTTTCTATTACCGCCCGTAAAAAGTACTAATCAGTGTATTATTTTGTTGTGGGTTTATACATTTATGTTTCATTCAAATGAATACAACAAATACATTATCTTAGTTTAAAAGGTCCAACTACATTTATTAACTGCACATGCAATCATTTTCACTCGAAATTGTTGATATTGTGTCAGCTTGACGAATTATGTAATCATAGAACTTGGGGGAATAATAATCCTAAACTCATTTAAGAAACACAATTTTCGTTTCTAAGAAACAAAAATTTTACCCGAGAAACGAAAATTTTGTTTCCAGAAACGATAACGAAAAGTTGTTATGTTAGTTTTATGACAGTAAAATGTGATATCGCATGCTTCGTGGTTGAAAAGTGTTTTAAATCTTTGTTAAGAGGTGAATCGGTCAAAACATGGGCAAGTACAATTTGTTCCTCAAAACTTTGAGGACAAATTAAGTAACCGCTTTCTGCTATAGAACATTTAGCTTCTCGGTGACGCACGTAATTATTAAACACCTGATCACAACCTGAGCACCATAATTGTAATTTTGTATTGCAAACAAAAAAATCTTTCTGTTGTGGGGATTACACAAGTAATAATGTAACTCCATTATGAGTCATTATTCACACCACTATTGGCAGAGTTTGTACTGTTAACTCGAGTTTAATTATGACATCATAATAACGCGCGACAAAGCTGATTTCTCACGCCGCCATTGTTCTGCATGACGTCACTGTAACGTTTTACCAATTTTAAATAGGCTGGTTCATGTGAATAAAATAAATTTCACCGGGTTAAGTATCGAACCCAACATGGGCTGGTCCATAATTACGAATCAGTCGCACTAACCATTCGGCCAGACACCGTTATTGAATTAAAAGAAGTGATATGGCTATTTTACTGTTTGACCTCTAGTGCCACCTAACTGCTAAAAAAATTATCTAATACATTTTTTTTCAGAAACAAAACTTTCGTTTCTGCCATTTCGCTTTGGAAAAATTTCGTTTCTCACCGTTACATAGGGTGCGGGGTTGAACGGTACGTGGATAGGAGGTCGTTAATGGCTTTTTGTTTGTTTTTATGTTCCCAATGTGCAGCCTTTAGTGTCTTTCCTAATGGTTTCATGAATGTTTCCACTGGATTTGCTTGAGGGTGGTATGGGAATGATGTTCGGTGCTGTGTATTGTGTTCCTCCGAGAAACTTGCAAATTCCTTTGAATTGAATGGTGGTCCATTGTCGGTCCGGTGGCGATCTGGGTTTCCGTAGTTTGTGTATATGTCGGAAATTGCTGGTATTACGTGTTTGGCGCCTGTTGACCCAACCATTGTAGCAGCAGGAAACCTGGTTTTCAGATCTTGGACGACAACTACGTGTTTTTTTTCAGGTGTTGGCCCAAATAAGTCGATGCTGACATCCTGCAACGGTTTTTTAGGGTATGGGATCGATTTCATAGGCTCTTTCGTTGTTTTGTTGGTAAACAATTGACAGGTGTGGCACGCATTAACAGTTTTCTCCACAATTGCATTAATGCCTGGAAACCAGAAGTGACTGCGTATTCGCCGCTTCATGCTGGTCATTCCTGCGTGTGCTCCTTGGTGTGCTTTGTCAGCGGCACTCTTACACAATGTTTCCGGTAAAACAATCCGGTTTCCTTTCATTATCATGTGATCCACAATGGTAAGCTCATCCAATATTTTCCTGTATGGGGCGAGTTTTGTTTGGGACTTCGGTATAAAGCCTTTGTGAATGTATTTCATAAGCGTTATTAACAGGTTGTCTTTTGCCGTCTCTTCTATAATCCGATTGAACGATATGGATTCGGTATATGGGTTGTACTGCAGCATCCAAACTGTTTTTTCCAGCTCAGTCGCTTCCTGTTGAACTTCTTTAGGAAGCTGCCGCAGTGGTATTGCGTGTCGAGATAGGTAGTCTGCCGGGTTGGTTTCCCCTGGAGACCATTGTACCTCATAGGATAGATCCTGGTGACGTAGTTTGATTCGATCGGTACGTATGGATCCTTTGCGCGTATTGCGAAAAATGCTGATCAAAGGCTTGTGGTCAGTCACCACAGTGACCTTAGGTCCTCCCGCTATGTATGGACGAAATCGACGCAGCGCAAAGTCGACCGATGCTGCCTCCAGATCCAATTGGGGATACCTGCTCTCTTCCGCTCTGGTGGCACGACTAGCGTAGGCCACTGGCTTGCATTTGTCAGGTTCACTCCCTTGGGCGAGTATAGCCGAGAGGCCTGTTGTGTGAGCGTCAACGAATATAAACGTCGGGAGGGCGGGTTGAAGTAGGTTATCACCGTTTCCTCTTGGAGCGCATTTTTCAAGTCTTTGAACTCTTCCACACAACGCTTGGTCCCACTTAAAAGTTGTGTGTTTCCTGGTGAGCTCCCTTAAGTGCCGTGTGCGCTGCGATAAGTGTGGAATGAAATCTGAGAATGATTGAACAAAGCATAGGAAGGACATAACCTCATCTTTCGATTCGGGTGAAGTGGCTGCTTTAAGGGCGGTTACCTTAGATGGGTCTGGCTTGATGCCTTTATGTGATACTATCATGCCCCAAAATGGTATTTCATTTTTCCTAAATATGCATTTATCCGGGTTCAGCGTAAGACCCGCCTCCACTATTTTGCTCATTGTGACATCCAGCGTTCTATCATGGTCAGATTTCGAAGCGCCTGCGATTATAATGTCATCGTGGATAACATGACATCCTGGTATGTTGCTGAAGATTGGAAGAAGTGGTTTACTGAGTTCTCCCGAAGCAGGCTTGGCTTCCATCGTAAGTCTTTTATATCGCATAAGGCGATTACCTGCGTGGAAAACCGTGAGCCGGCGCGATGCTTGATTTAACTTAAGCTGGTGAAAAGCTGATTTAAAATCAAGTTTGCTAAATACCTTCCATCCCGACAGTTTCACCTTAATGTCCTCGACACGAGGGATGGGGATATTCGTTGACCTTATAGCTTTGTTGGCTTCTCTCATGTCAATTGTTAATCGTATGCCACCATTATCTTTGGGAGCGAGTACCGGATTGGATATCCATGGAGCTGGACCGTGGTGTTCCTCGATGACGTCTTGTTCTTGCATTGCTTCTACCTCCCTTTCGAAGCGGTTTCGAAGGTAGAATGGTATGGGTCTCGCAGGTTGGGCTACTGGCGGCACTTTTTTGTCAATATAATAGTTCACTTGATAATCGCGTAATGTACCAATACCTTGAAATGCAGTGGGGTATTCAGTGATGATGCGTTCCTCAAAGCTGTTCTTGCATTTGATTCTGTGAACCCGCGCGTCAGAGTATTTTTGTTCCGAGGTAAATTTGATGATCCCAAGTGCTTCACATATAGGCTGCCACTCAAAAGGGTTTCTACGTTACCTTTTATTACATAGAACCTTGCTGCGGCGAAAGCATCTCCAAACGTCACGCTCCCTTCATAATATCCCGAGCATTTAAGGGGTTTCGAGCCATAAGGCCTTACTTTTGTTTTCGTTTGTACAAGCTGCAATCCAAGTCCCGCCGCTGTTTCTCTTGACATTACATTAATGTCGGCACCTGTGTCAGCGAATGCTGGAACCACGTGTTCTTTGATCACCACCCTGACCTGATATCGTGAGTTTTTGCTATTTCCCCGCGCTCTTTGGTGTGTTGCACGATGTATCTTGATTCTATGGCCTACCACTCGATGGATTCTGGCTTTTTGTTTTCTTCCACTAGGACATTTTCTTCTTGAATCACTGGATGAAGTTGAAAGAGTTTCCTCGGATGTGCTGCTGCACTGGCTTGCTGTTTCACTCTCAGAGCTTGGTTCAACCCGCCGAGTTGTCCTTTTGTGGGCTTTTCTTTTATTGGCTTTGCAGGTTTGTGAGCCTTTAAATTGCATGCGAAACATTGCATTTTATAAGCGATGCATTTCTTACCTCCTTCACATGATTTGTTTGAGCAAGTTTTGCATTGTGATGTGGGTTGTCCTGCGGCTTGCTGAGTATTTCCCGGGTTTTACTCTTGAGATGTGCGACTCTCTGTTGCCTTGCTCATTGGCGATGCGCTGCGCACTATGTGTGGCTGCCTCAATCTTCCTGCCGTTCTCAAGCAGTTACTGTAGGTCCCACTGATTCTTGAGAGCGTTGCAGCGGATGTCATCATTTGTTGTGCCGATAACTATTTGGTCTCGAATCATTATCTCGGGGACATTGCAATCATCGTGTGCACATTTAAAGCGACAAGACTGAGATTCATGTCTTATGCGGTTGGCGAACACATCAAAACTTTCTTCCAGTCCCTGGGTGAGTTTATGAAAGTCATAGTTAGCCAGGGTGTAATTCTTTGCTGGTTCGTATCTTGCTAGCATTTTGCGCACCATATCCGAGAATTTGAGATCTGATCTTTCCGCTTCTGGTATTGTGTCTTTGTATTCTATTTGAAAAACCCGTGATGCGTACCTTCCCATGAAAGTTTTTCTCTTCTGGACATCTATCCAATGTTCTTTGTCGACCACGCTAGCCGGCGGTTCTTTGGCTATTGCTTCGTATTCGAATTCAAACGAATCCACATATTCTGTGAAAGCGTCGAATACGTTGTTTCGATGACTTTCAGGATCGAACTTTGCTAGCGAGAATGCTGGCACTTCCATATTAATAGCAGGTTGAGAGGTTCTTTGGATATTCGCTGGTTGCACTGAACTAGGATTTTTCTTTTCTGATGCCCGTTTCTTTACCTCGTCGCCGATTGTTAAGTCTGGCCTCTTGTTTGCAATTAACATGCGGTTTTATCTTAAAAGCGATTTTATTACTTAGATAGATAAGCGGTGTAGAATCCTAGTTCGTGTCTGTACAATGATAAATAAGTGAATTAATAACTAAACAATGGCGAAATAAACCCTGCAAGTGAACAACGGCGTTACTGAAAAGAACAATGACTTTAACGCAAAGGACAATGCTTCACACGCGCGTGCACTCAATGAACCGTAATCGGCGGAGTGACGTCACAATTAAAATGATTGTCTGGGGACTAGCGGCACGTGGATATCGGCCATATCATCTAGGTTTAGTATTTTTAATAATCAAACCATTGACATATTCCTATCACACCCAATGAGAACCCGGTACCACAGATAAAGCATAAGCGAATCCCAGGTTTATGGAGATTTGAAGAAGAAGGCACAAGTGATGGAGCCACTGTGTATAGATCAACATATATCAACACAAGTAAAGAGATGATGGCGTTTTCAGACTTCCCACCACCTAAGGAAGCTGCAAATTACCTCCACAACTCTAAAGTTATGCAGTATTACAGGGACTATGCTGATAAGTATGCAATATGGTTGCTCACGGTCACGGCACCTTAAAAATATTTTTTTCTTCTATTTTTATTAGGTAGCATGATGAATTCTGGACTGAGTTTGTTGTATAAGGCCACCAATTTTGTAAATTCCATCTCTGTATCCCGCTCTTAAGAATATTTCATATTTTTCTAAGCCCCATATTTTTTTTAGATTCAACCTGCTAAAGCACATCAAGTACAAGAGGGAAGTTCTTTCCTGTAAAAAGATGAACGATTTTGAATCAACTGGAAATTGGTTCGTTCCTTAAATGAGTTGCTGTGCTTGGAATGGGTCTTGTGTAAAGGATACACGTGTGTTAAGGGCTTATAAATATACCATAATGCCACAACCGGATTACTGGAACTATTAAGTCTGTGCTTGGTTAATGCAGGTTATTCTATGCAGGAAGTTAAAAAATACCCGTGCACTTCCCAGTTTTATAGTAAGTTGGCTTAGTGGTAGTGGTTCAGACCAAGAGCTCATAAATATGTGTTTTATAAATCGCCCTTAGCTAGTCGTTTATATACCTTGTTAAGGCAATAAAGGCCATCGAGCAGTGGTCTGATGAGTTAAACAAAATCTAAAGCATTATCTATGCAATCTTCATAACTATTCTTATCCTGCCTTAATTCATCTAAAAATATATTTTTTTAAACAGGAAGGTTACTACAAAGAATCTGCTGACTGATGAAACTAGCGTGGATGTATTTGATGGGGTGATGGTAGCGGTGGGTCACCACGCTGTGCCCCATTTCCCCGTGTCCCAGTTCCCAGGTTGATTTACCCATTTATATTTGTATTAAATAACCTGTAAAGCTGGCTGGTCTAGAGTTTTAAGCTTTATTGGTTGAATCAGACAGGTGACGGCTTTGATGTTTATCTTCACCATTTTATAAGTAGGCCTAGATCTATCGTGGGACAAGCCACTAATGACTTTTGTTATAACTCAATGAATATAAATAAATCTTACATAAATTAAAGTTACAAAACATTCAACCCGCTGCAAAAGCCACGATAATCCGATTGTGAGCATTGGACACGTGTCGAATGCCGTATTAAACGTCCATGGTGGTCCCACCCACAAAGATGTATACCCTAGATAAATATGCGATGTTACAATTAGTAGGAAATCGTAGCATCTTATCAGAGGGATAGGCTCTTCTTACAAGTGTTGTAGAGCGAAACGTTACAGAGATTACCTTTCACGTTGTCACAGCTGTTGTAGTGCATCCATTCCTTATTTGTGCTTTTAAATAAAACCATTAAATCACTTAGAAAGTGGTTACGTTGAAAATCGAACCAACCACCTGTCTGGCCCTAAGCTTAACCACCAGACTAACGCAGCTATTCAAAAATAATGCCAACCGGCATATATTTACCAATAAAAATAAAAATCTCATACAGCAATTCATGATTGTTATTTCTGCTGCTGCTTTAAGGTGCTGACAAGTTCAAGGGTAAAATATTGCACAGTCAAGATTATCGCGACTTTCGTGGTTTTGAAAATAAAAACGTCGTCGTTCTTGGTGTTGGGAACTCTGGCGGAGATATTGCTGTGGAATTAAGCTGGCATTCAAAACAGGTAAATTGAAAATTTTTGTTTTGTGATTAGGAAACATTTATTACAAATAAAAGGAACACAGGCAATTACCTAATTCTTTAACAGTCGCATTACAGTTTTTTAACATTTATTATAACCTTAATTTTTAATGGAGCCTTTAAAATTAGTGGATTAAGGCAACAATTGTTTAGAACGTTACTTGAGTGGGTCCAATGTGATACCAGGACCTGAAATGTACGTTTAAAAGACTCATTACTCTGAAACAACATTTAACTCATGGAAACAACATTTAAAAACCTATCCCATATACAAGATGCACAGAAAAGTGGTCAAGGTGCAAACGGAAGTTGAAACCTTTCTGGTCGTGACTGGTTTAATTGTCCACTAGACAAAGTGTAATAGTGTTTGTAATGTTACAAACCCAGGTTTATCTGAGCACAAGACGTGGAACTTGGGTGTTTAACCGTCTTGGACCATATGGAATGCCAAGGGATTTTCTTGTTATCACGAGGTGAGCTCAATTCTCAATTTCGTATTTGGTCACTTTGGTTTTGGTTTGTTTTTATATCTACATTGATCATATTTCTCTTATGGCCTTTCCAGTTTTTTATTCAATTAACCAGTTGACCGTCTAGTCTATACATAAGTCACATTACTTTCCCACAAATTTCTTTTTTAAACAGCAAAGAAAATTAAACCATAAAACCTAATTTTTATTATTTAAAAAGATGGAGTTAAAAATGTCAACTTTTTTATTTCTGTAGACACCGGGCCTTTCTTAACTGGCTCACACCAAGTAGCGTCATCCAGAAATCCGTCGAATCGCAGTTGATGGAGAAATTCGATCACGATCATTACGGCTTGAGACCTGACCATGGACCTCTTAACCAGGTACAACTGACCCTTCTTGTTCATGCTGTCTGATTTTTGTTTAACCGATTAGTCTGGTGGGCAAGTACGTCGCCTTTCAGTCAAAGGGTCGAAGGTTCGAAACTGTTCGCTAGTCAGTTGTGTCCTTGGGCAAGCCATTTAACGGACATTGCCTGAAGCCAGCGGATTAACGGGTTCTACTATATTAAAGGAACGTGTCTATAACACACAACACATTGCAATAGCTCCGGTAACCCGACGATGGGCACGAGGTGATCTGACGATTGCTCGTGTGTTAACCCCCTTGGTTTGTCCACACAGAGGCATAAACATGAATATTCTATTCTGTGTACGCTCTTTTATAAACCGGGGTTGTAGAAAATGGGATTAATATTTGCCTCTGCAAGGAGTGTAAAGGAAAAAGCACATTGGTCTTAACCGAGAGTTTCTAAGATCGATTCTTACCCTGACCACATTCTGGCTTTATTCTTTACCCAGTCCACTTTCTTGGTTCAAGTGCTAAGTTTATAATTAAACGTTATTAATTTAAAACGAACCGCAGCACCCATTTATCAACGACGAATTACCGAATCGAATAATAAACGGATCGATCATGATCAAATCCAACATCGAATGTTTCACGGAGGATTCAGTGATCTTCGATGATGGGACAGAGGTGGAGGCAGATGCTGTGATCTTTGCTACCGGATTCGTCTTCCAATTCCCGTTTCAAAAAGACTCCATTGCCCAAGTGAGGTTTTCAAGTTATTTTGTGAGTTAAAAATTACCATCATTGAGATAGCGGGAATTTCCGATGGGTTTATTTGAGGAAAAATGACTGTATAACTTTATAATACGGGTGGATATTCAACAGGATTATCTTAAGTCAACAGTATAGTTTTTTAAACCTTTAATCCACTGAGTTTAAGCATCTTGCTTATGGTCATAACTGTCTGGCGAGTCGCTGTTTTCAATCCAAAAATACTTTTATAGTAACGGACAGGACAAATCTAACTTACCAGGCAAATTTAACTGACCAAACAAATTTAACTACCCAGGCAAATCTAACTAACCAGACAAATTTAAGTGACCGACAAATCTAACTAACCAGGAAAACGTATTGTCTTACTGGATAAATTGTAAAATAACCATCTCAGCTCCATTACAGCTAAATGGAACAGACAGCCAGCTATACAAATATATATGGCCTGTTGGAATGGCCAAGCATACGTTGGCGGTGATTGGGCATGTACACGTTCTTGGAGCTGTCAATCCGGTTTCCGAGATGCAATGTAGATGGGCAACTCGTGTTTTTAAAGGTTTGTGTAGCTTGAATATATTGCATTTCTACTTCATTTTTGAAATTAAATATATCTTGTGTTATTTTCTATAAATGACAATGAAATAATAATTGTATTCGTCAGATCACCATGTAATCACAATCATGTTACCATAACTATAGCAGTGTGTTCAATGGTCTTTGAGGTTTTGGTCATTCCATTTAAATGCACTGGATCCAGGCACAATTTGGCCAGTGCTCTTTCTAGTAACACAACTGAACATAAAGTGGTGAGGGTGAAAATATAACGAATTAACCGAGTCATGGAATAGACTACATAGACAAGAGGTTATACCTTGCCCAAACCTTATTAGATAATGAACTACTTTTGTATTTTTCAGAACTTGCTACATTGCCTAATGATACGAATATGCTGTTGGACATTAATAGGAAAAAGGTTGCCTTGCAAAAACGATTTTACAAAAGCCAAAGACACACAATGGAGGTAATACCACCACAGTAATTAAGAGATTGTAAAATATGGGACAGGGACTAGCCTATTTAAATTTGTCTATTTTTTAGGGTTAACAATGATGTGTTAGTACACGGGCAACTTTAAATTATATAGGTAAAGTACTTTTATTCGCATCAACCACGCAACACCACAGCGGTATAAAACGATGCGATAAAATTCGCCAGCACTTCAAGTGCGGTAACTTCCGGCCTTTTTTTGTTCTAAAGGATAAGGGCATAGCTTATTGTTTTGACTAGTGTCTTTGGGCAATGCAAAAATAACCACGAACCAGTTGATCCAACTGGATCAATAAAAAAATAGCAAAGGTAAACTTTTAAAACACACTCCAATATTTTTTGTTGGTTAGCACAATCGGTAAGATTGTCAGTCGTCTGCAGACAGCCAGTTGTAGCATCAAAATCATTTGTTGGCAAGATGATTGTATTTGGCAAGGCATTTAGCAGTTTTTGCTTGACCCTATTGGATTAACTGGTTTTACTAAAAACTTAATTGTCTCGATCATATACAACATACTGAAATAGCTCTGATAAGCCGATGGAGGTAGTAAAGTAATGCATTACCTATGTGAAACCGCTTTCCATATTTTTCCATTCACTGGTAAAACATGATTATCCTTTCATAACATGATTATTCTTTCATAAACTAAAAAACGACATATTGCAACACAGTAGAGTGTTTAAACGCATATCTACCATACACTTGTTATTCTCTTACATTCTACAAGGTTGATCATATAGCTTATATGGATGAAATCGCCGATCAAATTGGAGTGAAACCGAATATGTTTTCCTTGTTTATCACCGATCGGAAGTTAGCACGCAAGGTTTGTTGATTTCAATCCGTCATTCATAAATACCGACAGATAACCAAGTCCGGAATAGGATTTCGTCCACAATGTATATTAACAACACCTGACATAGTTAATGATTTAATCATGTCAAGTTTTACCTATTACATGTTATCGCTATAGTGTATAAGCGAAAGGTCGTGGCATCGTAAACACCTTTCAACTCATTGGTTGGTTTCCTATGTCAGGCACTTAGCGGATGTTACCTTAACCCAGTGCTTTAATGGTGTGATTACATACTCTAACAATGTCTTTTTTATCTTCAACACATTCCAATGGAAATGGCTGAGAAACTCAAGGCCCGCCGTGCAAATTTTTCTGGCCAAGTCAGTTTACAAATTGTCGTAATTAAATTGCATCCTGAGTGATATGGTTTGGTTAATCCGCCCTCCCTGCAATTTGCATATTTGGTGTTTTGGTTATGTTACTACTTCTGTTAGGTTTAATCCAAACAGTAATATAGCTAAATAAGCATAGCCCTTTTTATACTTATACTGTGTGGATTTGCTGTTATGTTTTAAATACTGTAGCTTTCCCCTTTTTCTTATTTTAATAAACATACCTCTTTACTCTAACGAATGAATGTTAACCTAACTGATAATATAATCTAATAACAATGTTTTAAATTCTTCAATACTAATAACATAAAAATGATAAAAACATAATTGTTAGTGAAAAATTAAAATTAGCGTGTTGAGATCTTGCAGAAACAAGAGTATGCTGTTCAATGGTGAAAGGTCCCATAAAATTGTGACTTTTGTTTCTGAACCCATGGATAAAATAAAGTATAATACTAAACCAGACCATACCCCAGTTGAGAATTCGTACTCTTCAAACTCATTTCAGGTTTGGTATGAATTTTGTTCAGCGTACCAGTATCGTTTGAAAGGGCCGGGAAAATGGTCTGGAGCAAGGGAGGCCATCATGGGGCAGAAGTCACGTATGTTCTTCCCCTTACACACCCGCGCAACGTCTAAACGTTCAAAATCTAAAAATAAATTGCTTTTTTCGTACTACTGGCTTGTAGCTGTAGCACTTGGAGCATTCTATGTTTACAGACGTCGAATATTGATGTGAATTTATATCAAGTGTTCTCTGTTTGAGGAGTAATATCCACACTGCAAAGTGTTATTAGCTATTTACCTTTATAATCGTACTATTATAGTACTAATCAATTATGCATGGGTTATGGCACTGTGTCTATGTTTTAATCATTTTATATCTAATTTCTAATACATTCGTTTTTTTATAATAGGTTATATAATAATTATCAAATAATATGTTTTTATTCCCATCGCAGAACTAAAACGTTTTACTGTTATTCATCTAATACACTTTGAGCAAACGATTGTATAGTTTAACTATAAAACACTGCAAAATACTTAACCTTTTAAAAAGGTTTTGGAATGATACATCAATTATACAATGGGTTTTACACAAGCTTCCGATTTCACTGCTTTTTAATTTCTATGTTGTTACAATATTGAGGTATAACTACTGCTGTTTTACTGTTTTAACTTTTCTTCACTCCTATATCCTAACAATAAAGAGGTACAACCGCTGTTGTTTGCTGTTTTACCTTTCCTTTTTCCCATATCTTAACAATAACAAGATATAACTAAAGAGTGTCAACTACGTGTTTAATCACCACTATTTATAAAACACATTTTGTATGCTTAATATTCATGCGAGCAGTGTTCCTAACCACATTTTGTTTTTTGTACACATGTAGTTTGATTCTACAAGCATAAACGCATGGGTCCAATAGTTATCAAACCAATTTATTCCATGTGTAGTTAAAAAAAGAATAATCGTGTTAGATTTACGAACACTTCACCACAATGTTACACATCTTTAATTTTCTTAGTAATTTAAAGCAATTTTATTTCTAATCACATCGGCGATAACGACAACAATGCTTATAAATTGGCCTATTTTTTTGTTTTTTATTTCCAATAGCAGAAATTTCCTTGCGGGGTTTTATAAAATTAAAAGTCGTTGCAAAATATCAACATGACAGTTGGGATTCCTGAATGTTTTAACCTGATTAAATAACCTCTTTATATCAATAATCTGCCAGCATGGCATGTCTGTCACCAGCGTGACGCAAAAAAACACGAAGTAACACCAAAATGTCGGAATTCCGAAGGAAACCATAATTATTGTCAAATTTTTGTGATTTTTAGAATGCTTGGTATTCCCTTTTGTACTTGGGTAGGACCCTAGCAGATGTCTCTGGAACCAGTAAATTATTAGATTGTTGTAAAACTAAAAATTCGTTTTATTAGTACACATTACATTGCAATAGCGACGGTAACCGGACGGTGGGTGCAAGTTAATTTGATGATTTCCCGTATGACGCCCCTTTTCGTTTTCCCATTTACGGTGATGTATCATAAATATTCTATTTATTTCCTAAGTGCAGGCCATATTACCGGCTGTCTAAAAATATAAAAAAAACTATCGTTAAATGCAGAAATGCAAACAAATACGGTCATTTTAATAAAAGTTTTACAAAATGGCAGTAAAGGATAGGATAGGATAGGATAGGAAATTCATCTTTATCCCCGTGAATGGGAAAACCAAGTGGGTTAACACAGGGCAATCGTCAGATCACCTCGAGTCCATCGTCGGGTTACCGGAGCTATTGCAGCGTGTTGTATATGAAGTGCCTTGCCCAAGGACACAACCGACTAGCTAGCGACCAGTTTCGCACCTGCAACATTCCGATTGAAAGGCGACGCATTTAACCGTTAGACCAACGGGCTGGACTAAATCTTAGAATATAAATAGTCTAATCGTAATAAGTCAAATATAAGTTGTAAAGATGTTGTAAAATGAAATTTGGAGTTTGTTTAAATGTACCATCAAGATATCAAGTGCCAACTACTGCCTGAACGTATGGGGAAATAGGATTAGTGTAATTGGATTGGTGACTATTTTTATAACAGTTCAAGTTCGCTGAACATATTCCCACATACATGTACATATAGGAGTGGGCACTGAGTTTTTAAATCCCTAAACAGCAACGTCTCCGATATAAAACCACACTTTCCTCTGAGAACAAGTGGAATTAAACTTTACAAAAGGGATGAAATCAAGATATTTAATAACATTTGCTTAAAATTTTAACAAAAGAGGTATAAAGAAAAGGGATTTTTTTAAATTTTCATAAAAGAAGATACATAAAAAAGAGATTTTTTAAATTTTTAACAAAGTATACAGAAAATTTTTAAGATTTACCCAAATATATATGTTTAAAAGGGATTTTAAAGTTCTAAAATCTGCGGGCTGTGACAACTTGCCATCCATCATGGAAGAAATCAAAAGATTGATATCTTCAATCCCGTGAACGTATATTCACCTCACGTTTAATGTTGTAACTGTCTAGACAGGACGATTAAGTCTTCAATCCGGTATGCTGCATTTATAATTGGCATCCTCCATATATAGTCATTTGTTGAATAGGTTAATGCTACTGCAGTATAGCATTCGATTTGCAAATAGCCTTACATAGTGAAGTGGGCAGGGTCGGTGGTTATGGCCAAAAAGGTAAAATTTCGACCATTTTAATTTGCAGCCGTATTTTGGGTTATACATATACAGTATGTTTAACCGAATAGTTAGCTGGACCAATTCATAGAGAGCATTTGTGGCCGAATGGTTAGCGCCACCGCGACTATTCATATACAGTAAACGAAAAGATCGCTAATCATTCGGCACACTACCATAACCATTTTTTTTATAATTTAGAACAAAGAAATAAAATTTAAAATGCTCGGTAGCTGTGGCGTTAAATATTTGTTGGTTTTATCCGCATGTAGCGCTGTTGCGCATGTTGTCCACTCCACTAACCAGGTCCTTCTGACCTGTGGGGCGGGTGGGGCGGGTGGGGCAGGTGGGGCGGAAAAAGGTTCCAGGGGATTCCCTGGAAAACAGGGGCCGAAAGGTATGAAGGGTCATATGGGGTTAAAAGGGGTGAAAGGAGACAACGGTGATAGTGGGGGTTCCCCGCTAACCCAAGAAGAATTGTATGCAATAAGAACGAGTTTAAATCGGAGTCGAGTCGCAATTTCTACCCTGGTGAGAGAACTTCGGAACTTGAGTAAGTTTCTGTTTATACTTTGCCGATTCCTGTAGATTTATAACAACGATCATGTGGCCAAATGATTAAATTCTATATCAGTTTAAAAAGGGCTTATGAGCCTATCATTGTTTCGAAAGCTGTCATTTTTAATCAAAAAAATCCTTGATAAAACTTATTTTGGTTAACTTTTTTATGTTTTTATTAGAATCGTTGGCTGGAAAAATGGAAGGCAAAATAAGTAAGTGGAATATTTAATTATAACATACTAACTAATATTTACAGATAAAACTACGGTAGTTCGTTTTTGGATTACAATTTTACCAGAAAAAGTTATAATAAATGAGTTTGTTGATTTGAATTAAAATCAACCTGTAAACTTGCCCATAGTAAATGTGCGTGCGTTGGCAGAGGAGAATATAGGATAATTATGTTTTATCCCCGGGGATGTGAAAACGCAAGTGGGTGTTAACAGACGGGCAATCGTCATATTACCTCGCGTTCACCGTCGGGTTACCGGAGATTACAGTGTGTTGTGTATGATTCACACGTTTCTTCAATTTTAGTAAAACCCATTTATCCGTTTTAAAATTTGTTTTCAAATGATGCCCGTTAAGTACCTTGCCTAAGAACACATCTCGTAACTTCGCCGGTTAAAAGCAATTCATATTTACAGTTCTACTCGGCCACGAATGGTATTCTCCGGGCAATGGTTTTATATACCGCATCTTGCAATCGCGGCTGGGCTACACAGCATCACAAAGAGCATGCCGTAATATAAACGCCAAGTTGGCGGTTACTGGTATTAAAGATATCAGCGTTCGAAGGTATATTACATAGGTTATCTTGTATAAGTTTACTACATATTTTTCGACCATAGGAATTACGCGAACGTAAATGAAATAATGAAATACATTTATCTGTGGTCGTGCGGGCATATAGTTTTCCGTTACGTATTAGTTTGCTGACCACGACCTTGTAAGTGCTTTTGTAAACAATACGCGCCATATCGGATAGAATGAGTATTTGTACTTGCCAGGCATAGAATGGGAAAAACAAATGTATTTTTGGTTAAACCAACTCTACTGTTGCGTAAATGGTAGCTCAGTGTGCCGAGCATGGCGTCGTTAATCCCAAATCGTGGGTTCGGTTCTCACGTGAAACCGTACTATTCTGCCATTACATTTTTAACCTATAACAATATCATATATACTTGCCCCTGGTGATGATTTAAGACCTACATTATGAAATAGGATAAAATATTCATCCAGTCCCCGTGAATGGGAAAAATCAACCTAGCGACAAGTTTCGAAGCTGTAACGCTTTGTTCAAAAAGCAACTTAATAATTAACTACTCTAATCGGTTGGAATGATATACTTAACGTATTATTCTGTTTGAAAGGAGAATCTCAGCCTACAACCGGGCCAGATTTACATCGGACTCCTCCGGCCGCAGAAGGTTGTGGTTAGGTCTCACAGACCGGGCACAAGAGGGACGATGGGTTTGGGCGGATGGGAACCCACTTCGGGGTGGTCAAGCTGATTGGAGACCCGGTAGTCCAAACGGAGGAAGGGCAGCGAATTGTGGAGAGATCAAAAATGGTGGAATGAATGATAATTCCTGCATTTCCAGAACGACAACACGTCCGTTATGTGAACGACGCTTTGGTGAATAAGTGTGAATTGGACAAAATATGTGTCAGACACCCAATCATGCTTATTTATTTCATTTCGCAAAACAGAGCCGTGTTGGCTTACCTATATTTTAATAAAGAACATAAATGTAAATATTATTTTCATATTATAAAATACCTACTGCACACCATACATCTTCATATTATGAGAATAAAGAATATAATATTTATGATAATCTTGTGAATGGGAAAATGCAAGGGGTTTAACACACTGCCAATCGTCAGATTACCTCGCGCCCACCGTCGGGTTACCGGGGCTATAACATTTTGTTGTGTATGATTGAGATGGTTCTTCACTTTTGGAGTTTTTACTGACTTAAGTACAATGTTTTGTTCAAAATAATTAATGATATTAAATAATAAATTTAATAATGTATAATAATGTTCACATTTTTTGCGTCGCGGGAACAACTTATTCATACAAGTTTGATTCGCTTGTACCCTCACCATGATATAAAAAAATACATTATAACCGTTCACGCAATGTGTGTTTGATCAGTGACAACAGCTAAATATGTGCCGTTTTAGCAAGATGAGTCATATACTAGCTTTTTTTTGTTTTCCGAATTGTGTTTCGCTTTTAGGGCCTGTGGTTGTCTGTTCGGGTTAAAGATTAACACCAAATATGTCAATTTTTATTGTTATTGCTAAGGAAATTTAACATTACCCCGAAAATACTGTAATGACTGACTCAGTGAGGTATAAACGCCCGTTTAAAAGGGAAAAATAATAAAATTAAATAAAAATATTCAGGAGTGTTAGCTAGGGCATGGTATAGATAGATGTATATGAATATATAATAAGTATCAAAGATAAATTTTACACTGTCGTAAGACAAAAATTGGTGTCAGAGAGCTTTTCGATATTTATTCCATCATAAACAGCCAAATTAGGGTAACAATTTCGATAATGTTACGTAATTTAAGTCAGATCAGCTCAAACTTTATTTTCACTAGCTAGTCCCAGGAGATTTATGAAAATCCCGAATACGCCAAATTGACTAACGCGCCTTTAGATACGAAGAAGTTTTCTAAACCGACTAAAACCTTTCTGTGCAGACTTGTCATTTTCCATCATTCCACTGAGTTTAAGCAAAGTCCGTTAACGGCCTCGCCTAAAGACACAACCGACTAGCTAGCTATCAGTTTCAAACTTTCAACCCTTCGGTTGATAGGCGACGCATTAACCCAGATTAAATATATTTTTCACACATAAAATACACGGTTGATGTACCGCTTTTGCTGTAAAGATTCTACTGGTCATATCGCGCCTTACCTTGTGTGGTTCGCTAACCTGAGGTGTTGATTGCAGAAACATACAGCTTAGTCTATAATATAAATGTGGGTAAAAATGGTACCGATTATTACGTGGTTGACTCTATGGTTATTAATTCGCGTTTATTTTATGTTTAACACATGACATGCAAAATAACTTAGAAATGCATTTTTGGTGATAACGCATGGACCATGGTATTGATTCAAGAGAATAAATAGCATTTCGCTATGGCAATACACCAGTTAATCATTTCAGTACTCGCTCATTTAAAACCCTCGCGCCCTGTTGGCAATATAAGACCGATGGTCGGTTCGTAAATAAAGCCCGGCATCATAATTGGACATTAGGATAGGATAGGATAGGATATTTGTGTTTATCCCCTTGAATGGGACAACTAAAGGGGTTAACACACGGGCAATCGTCAGATTACCTCGCGCCCACCGTCGGGTTACGAGAGCTACTACAGTGTGATATGTATGAATCGCACGTTACTTTAATTTAGTAGAACCCATTAATTTGCTGGGCCAAGGCAATGTCCGTTAAGTGCCTTGCCCAAGGACGCAGCCGACTAGATGGCAAGCAGTTTCGTACCTGCCACCCTTAGGCTGAAAGGCGACGCACTAACCCACTAAACTGATCTGTCGGACATTATATTATATAAAATGTTCCTAAAATTAGTAGGTGTTTATGAGTAAGGTGTTTGTCAAAAAAGAACAAATATGTTATTAAGAAAACATTATCTTAACTTATTATCTTATGATGGCACATGGGTTGGATAGTCTTGTCTATTCGGTCAATATTTAAACAACATTTTTCTACCTTCGTCCTTTACCTGCATGCATCATTGCTTACTTGTTTCTAAGCTTTTTTCGCATACTTATTGTTTTTTTTATTATAGTTGACTTACATTTATTAAAGGTTTTTCAAAGGGCGATTAAAAGTGAACTAAAATGAAACCTATAAAAGTAAGTCAACATTGCTAAATTATGTAGCGTCACTACCGACGAATAAACACAGGGGATTTACTGGAATTGCTGCGGTTTTTCGTTGTCGTTGCAACGCTTAGAAAGATTTAAACTTAGTTTGACTTTTCCGTAAATTCAGATGTCGAAATAGTTGTTTTAAAATCTCATTGTTAATTAAAACCTTTAAGAAACAGTAGAAGATGCGATAATACAACGATCACCAAAGTAAACAGTGCAATATAAGCATTTTAAGAGGTTTAATTTACGTCGGGCGTATTTTAATGATTAACTTACAAAGAATGACCGTAAATTCGATGTAATGCAATCGCATTAGATCAATAATTAACGCTATGTTACGTAACTATAAGCTTTAACATTTAGTAAGTGGAATTTTTGGAGCTGAATTTGTTCAGTAGGCCAGTACATACTTACAAAAAGCAGTGAAAGGTTTGCTTACCTGTGGTTCAATCAGATAGATATTCAAAGTCGTCAACTAGCTTGTAAAATACGCAGCAATATTTTCTAATGAATAATAGTATTACTTGCATGAAATGGCCACAGTGACGCAACATACGTATAAGTTACAAAACAATGCTATTTCTAAAGTTAGATATTTTCGTAAAATTATAACGTCACAATAGCACCTATACGTTAAATGTTAGTAAGTCCTAAGCTTACCCATATGTATTACAGTCAGGGCCGGTTTTAGGCCGATTTGACCGATTAGATCAAATTGGGCCCCGCACCTTGAAGGGGCCCCGCGCTAGCGGGGTTCTTTCTGTATTACGAGGTTGAAAATACTACTGAAGCGTAAAATAAAAAGTGAAATAATATTCTTTATCATAATATCAATTTGTTATGCATCGTAACTAAGTCAAATTTATATTTATGTGTCTGCCTGTTACGTCATAATGAATATTGTTGCTCAACAATATATATACTGTATAGTGTATATGTTTGGAAGTAAAACAATATATCGTAAATAAGCGTCCACATTACCTTTAATTTGTTTTAGAGCAAGTATGAAATGTCTATTTTTGTAGTTTGTGTGTACTAGTATGTATTTTGTGATATATAAACACCCATAAATTTTGCTATGAAGAGTAGGGGCCCCGCCATCACATTTCTAATTGGGCCCCGCGGTTCCTAGCACCGGGCCTGATTACAGTAGAACATATTACATCAATAATTATATTATGAATAGTACAACACAAACCACGTGTGTCTTTGACTTAACCAGTGTGAGTGTAGCGCGTGAGAAACTATAAAACACCACCAGATAGGCCTTATGTTTCGTTGCTAGGGCAAATAGGGAAAAGCACTGCTATAGGAAAAGCACTTATTTTCACGAGATTTAACAAATACGACATAAAAACTTTCTAGCCTTGGGTAAGAATCGAACTCACAATCTTACCCGTATCATGAAGTCGTGTATTTTGTTGTCTTTGATGAAGAGAGTAATTAATCGAAAAACATATGATTTAGCAAACACGTTGCAATTATTTTTAACACTTTATGTCCGATAACGACGGTCTGATTGTGTATAATGTGAATTGTTTAATAAGGAAAAACTAAATTAAGAAAATTAGGGTAGGGAGAATCTGCTCACTAAAATGAAGGTTATAATTCTTTAAGGTTATATTTAGCGCTAGGGTCAGAAATTGTTTTGGGGGTTGAGATAAGTATTTTAAACAGGATTAGAATTAGTTTCTGTGGTTTTAGTGATCAGTTTTCCTTCTTTCCCCTTTTTAGTGCTGGCCCTTTTCCGATTCCGGGTTGTAATTATTCAATTTCGTACAGGCGAGTTTATATTGCAGTAAAAGCAACAAAATAGGGAAAATGTTGCGATCAAAGTCGTTGGTTGTGATTGCATCTTCCGTTGTATTAATGGTGACTTTCGTGGTTCTATTTTACGGCAGAGGTAAGAATAGAATTAGATTTTAAATATTTTTATTTTTCCTCGCTAGCCTGCTAACCCTTCTCCTTTGTGCTAAACTAAACTTACCTCGTGGTCGGTTGATGAGAGCTATTATAAAATGTAGTGTATGTGACGTTTCTACTGTCATTGTTTAATCCATTAATACACTGGGTTTGGACGATGTCAGCTAAGTGCTTTGCACAGGCTGCTGGTTTAAATCCGTCGAAATTTATGTTGATGATATCCTAATACAGCAATGCTTATAACCCGACAACTTATCTAGGAACATACTGCATATTACATCCTACATTACTGCTTCTTCAAGCGGTAGCTGTCTGACCGTCAAAATCGAATGTTATGTACATGTACGTATAATGCAATATGTCTAAAACTCCAATCTTAGAGATAGGATGTTGTGTTTCCCCTAATTGGAAAACTTACAAGGCGGGGGGACAAATCGTTAACCGGAGCTAGCAGTATGTTGCATTTAATTAGGACGATACCCTTTAATTGTGAAAAAACATTTAGCCACCGGGTTTCAGCAATGTCTACTAAGTGCAACAACCGACTAACTAGTGATCAGTTTCGGACATGCAACCGTTCTGCATAAAGTTGTCTTCTTTTAACAAATAAAAATAAAGCTAGATATTTTTATGCCTTGTACCACATCCTCAGTCCTAAAAGTAATTGCAAAGATTTTTTATCGGGCTAAGATTCGAGCCCATTTGACACCTGAGTTCGTAAAGTTGGTATATGTAACGTACACGTTAACAATTCCACCACACGATCGTACAGTTATTCATAATATTTCCCAGACTCTCCAGCTAATGAAAGCCACGAAGAAGAGCGTGAACTAACCGTCGAACAAGCAGCGGCAAAAGATAGTTTTGGCTTCGACGACATATTTAACTCGAAGTTCAGCTACAGCTCTGTTAGCCCAAGATGGGTTTCAGGTTCCAAAATTTTATTATCCGGGACTAACTTTGGAGTTGAACAGGATATAAAACTTAAAACAATTTAATATACTGTCGGGCATATATTTAAGTGGCCATGGCTAGATAAGCCCAATCCTTATCATATTTAATTTAGGTGAAAATAAAGCTATTACAGGCTGTTGTGTTTAAGACATTCTTACTGTCTTTGTTTAACATATTAATGCAGTGGCTTCAAATGAAGCCCGCTTTATGCCCACATTTTCAAACAAGTAATGCAATTTTAAAGTTCTTTGGGAAGAGGAAAAACTGGACGAATTGGAGGCAAAATTGCCGACACATAAGAAACATATCCTTGTCTTTAGGTGTAATCAAACCATCGTTGCACACGCAAGGCGCTTGTAAAATTTATTTATCACATATTTCTTGTTTTTACAGCTGTGTGACATCGACATTTACTATTATAGGTCAGGTATCATGTAAAATCCACTTTTGTCCTAACACTTGCTTTTTTTCGGACACAGACACTTTTAGTGGACAGTTTCATAATTTGTAGTTTCTTGTAATGTCAGCATGAATTTAAAAAATAAACTTTGCCATTGTTCGTGTTCCATTTACAGGAGACCAATATATATACCAAGCTAGTAACCGTGACGTCTTCTTGAAAAATGCAAATGACCTGTCAGTTGTGCTTCTTATGCCCGGTTCCTTCTATGTAAGATTGAAGTTTGTTTATTAGTTTAGTTTAGAAGTGCTACATGTGCATCAAGCAGAACACCAAGCTAACAGTTGTATTACAAAAGCGTGTTAAACAAATATATTACTCAGTTTTTTTCTTTAATGCGATAACTTACTGAACGGGCACAGTTTCTAACTCGTAGTGGGGTGTCGCAAAGGCCGTTTATATTTATACAGTTATACAGTGATACAATTTTTACAATTTACAGTTTTTAAATTGATCTTGCTAACCATTCGGCCACACGACCCTTTAGTTTCTCGTTAAATGACTCAACCGACGAGCAAGCGCGTGGTTTTCGACCTATGAACCTTCTTGTAGATAAAAAGTAATTAGTAAATTTTAGTTTTTCGCACACGTAAATGACAAATTAATTAAACAATGGATAAACCGACTCTGTAATCATCGAACGATTGGTTATGCCTAATTATCCAGCATTCCATTTATAACGCACATACGGGGAAACTTAAGGGAGGCAAAGACAAAAAAAAGAAAGGAGAAAAACTACTTACTAAAATGACGATTAAGCCATAAGGATTAATTTGGTATGTTTGGTGAGCAGTTTCTCTTCCTTCCCCTTTTTATTGTTCGATTTACATAGAGTCACGAATTCTGAACAAAAAATCTCTTACTACCAAGCCAATTATGGGTTCGAAACTTATTCCATTAAAAATATAATAGAGTATACAAAAAAAGGTCGTGTGGCCGAATGGTGAATGATTCATTTACAAAATTATATAAAAGAAGCGGTCTTAGGAACGAGACTTTTGCTTGTATAGAACTAAGCCTTCAAGTAAATAAGTAAAAACTATTTGTGTTAATTCCAGACGGACAATTCTGCGAGTTCCTACAAGGTTTCGTCGACGATGAATTATATTCTTTTGCTCACCAACTACGTTAAGGTTGGTTTTATTAAAACATATTCATCTCCGGGGAGGAAATACCAGGAGCGAAATAACCGGGCATTCGCTCGCACGACTGTTTTTGGTAGCCGGAGATACGGCTTTTACCTACTAAAATGCTGTAGTTTTTTTAGCTCGTTAACCCACTGGGCTTTAGAAACCCTATATAAGTAAAGTGTGTGAAATATGTGATTAGTTAAACGTGGGATTCCATTATTACTAAGCTAGTACACTAAGCCCAAGTAAATATGTCTACTTCGCTTGGTATACGATATTCAAGTTTATTCCCGGAAATGGGAAAAATGGCACAATCGTCAAATCACATCGCGCCCAGCACAGTCGGGTTACTGAAACTATTTCAGTCTGTTGTGTATGATTCAGACGTTTCTTCATTTTATTTCAAACTCACCAATTCACTAAATTCAGGCAATGTCGGTTAAGTGCCTTGCCCAAAGACACTACCGACTAGCTAGCGACCAGTTTCGAATCTACAACTCCTCGACCGAAAAGCGACGCACTAACCAACCAAGCTAATCGGTATTGCTTTCAAAAAGTAATAAATAACAAATTGATCACCCTCCCGTACACAGGGTTGGCGACATTCTTACAATGGAACTTACCTTGTGTTTGACGTTCAGCAACAGTAAGTTATTATCAAACTAACTTTAATATAGAACGGGGTGAAGTAATAAGTAAAGTCCGTGACCCCTCATACAAGATCTGCTAACTAAGAAGATAGAATACAATATTCATGTTTATCCTGTGAATGGAAAATGCAACGGACATTATCATACGGGCAATCATGAGTTTACCTCGCGCCCACCGTATGGTTACCGAAACTATTGTAGTGTGTTTATGATTCAGACGTTCCTTTAATTTAGTAGAACCCGACATTACACTGCGTTCAGGCAATGTCTGTTAAGGGCCTTGCCCAAGAACACATCCGAATAGCTAGCGACCACTTTCGGACCTTCAGTTAAAGGCGACACACTAATAAAACAAGCTATGTAGTCGAAATAGTTACACATCTCAGTAATTCTACATTTTCGGCGGATTCCGTGATCGCTAAACTTAAATCGGTTCGCAATGTATAGCTAGCATTATTCATATCTTAGCTTCTATTACCTTAGTATGTTTTGTAATATTCAACCAGGATAGAATAAGATTTATCGCTCATATAAATACCTGTGAATGGTATAATGAATATAGTTTTATAACAGGGACAATCATTGGAACCCATAATTAATTTTAGGGGCTGTGTTTCCCTTTGTTTAAATATCTATAAAATCCAATTGCCACGCAGGTTGTACCTTGCCCAAGGTCATTAAAATCTGGTAGGGACCACGTCTTTGTACGGTAGTTTGGCCGAGTGGTTTACACGATCGATACATATACCATTTCTAAATTAAAATGTCTTAAAGACGAGACCATCATAGGTTCTAACCCTTCCCCGATAAAAAAAAACAAACAAAAAAGAAGAAAAAATTGCATCTTTAACTCTCACAATCCTCTTACTATGTGTTACTGAACATAACTTGTACTTATACAGACAACTACGGAGCGACCTGACTTTTCCGGATCAAGTTCAGTACATTACATGGGCACCGGTCGGAGATGCTTTGGTAAGTTTAGTTTCTGACTAAGGCTGTGCGTCCGAAAGGTTAGCGCAACCGCTTTATATACCGATTTCAACTAAAGTACCGTAGCAACGACCACATCATGTTTTAGAAAGTTAGCTCGGTATAAAAAAAAGTTTAGTTTTAATTTTTTATACCGAGTGTATCTACTGGCGTGTTTAAATCCCTATAGTTTTGCCTTTTCTTCCTGTTATTATTTTAAATCATATATCCATGCTCTTTTTCATTAATAAAGAATAAACACGATCTGTTGTTCATAATCAAGTTAACCACCTAGGCCTACGTCTACGACTTCAACATTTATTACCGTCCAATCGTCACCCAAAATAATGAAATCCAAGTGACTTCGGACGGAAGAGCAAACTTTGTTTACAATGGAATTCCAGACTGGGTGTATGAAGGTAACTCTTTAATTTTGTATGCTTTACGTTTGGCTAATACAGCACTTTTATTTCGCAAGGTCGGTTATAACTCTGGCAATCTGCAGAATACCTCATACCCAGTGTCAGGTTACCGGAGCAATTGCAGTGTGTTATTTGCGATGGAGAAAGTTTTCGTTGAACAAGTAGAACACCAGATTGAATCAATATTTGCTCATTTTCTGACTGTCAAACTAGCGTCAGATTTCGATTCCACGACCTTTCAACTGTCTGACCAACACATTATCATTCCGTCAAGCTTTAAAGATTAGTCGGGTGGGTTGATGCGTCGCTTATCAGCCGAAGGGTTCTGGTTCGAAACTGGTCGATAGCTAGTCAATTGTGTCCTTAGACAATGCACTTACTGGACATTGCCTAAACCCACCGGATTAATGGGTTCTACCAAATTGAAGGAACGTGTGAATCATACAAAACACACTGCAATAACTCCGGTAACCCGACGATGGGCTCGGGGTAATCTGACGATTGCCTAAGTGGTAACTCTCATTGCGTTTAACCATTCACTAGCATAAAACATACATATTTTATACATGCAAGCCGCAGATTTTGATCCCATAACCTTTCGATTATCTTCTCGCAGAGGAAATGATCTCCAGCAACAACGTCATGTACTTTTCCCCGGATGGGCAGATTTTAGCTTTCGCTCAATTCAACGACACGGAATGCGCTCATATCCAATTCTCCCGTTACAACTCGCAGTATCCAGAGATGATTGATGTTTCATATCCCAAGGTAGGATTGCGGCACAAACTGTACATAGAACCTTAGTGCGATATATAAAGGCATATTTGATCAAGAAAAGCATAAGATAACTATATTGTGTTCACATTAATGGGATTATCTTGTGTCGGTGTCGGGTTACCGGAGCTATTACAGTGTGTTGTTATAATTCACACGTTCCTTTAATTTAGTAGAACCCATTATTTCACTGTATACAATGTCCGTTATGCTTCTTGGCCATGGACACAATCGAACCTGCAACCTTTCAAATAAAAGGTGATGTACTAACCCACCAAGCTATCTGACTGAACAAAAACCAGATTAGCCGGACGCCCATCGTCAAGTTAGCGCAGCTATTATAGTACGTTTGCATTGTATATGATTAAGACATTTCTTTAATTTAGTAGAACCCATCATTTCATTGGGTTCAAGAAATCTCTTTTAAGTGTCTTGCCCAACAGCACAACCAATTAGCTAGCAACCAGTTTGGAAGCCTCCACCCTTCAGCTGAAAGGCAACGCACTAACCGCTAAGCTGTTCAGTCGGACCCCGTAGCTATTGTAGTGTGTTGTATATGATTTAAAAGTTCCTTCGATCACCATTATTTTCAATCATTTTCCATACAGGCTGGCACCACCCAACCAACCAATAGGGTCTTCATGTACAACACCGTGTCGGATATGACGTATGAAGCGATCCCCCCACTTTCAATTGCCGCCGCGTGAGTATTCCAAGCATTATATTTATATGAAAGTGAAACAATTGTAGTGATTCGACTTGTGGTTCGATAAATATTTAGCTCGACTGCTGTATTGCAACTGCCCACATGCACTTGCCTACATAGGATCACCAAAATAAACCAATCACAACACGACAACTAATGAACTAAACGGTAATCTAAAAAGAGCACGACGTTACAAAGAAATAGAACTCAAGAAAAAGGCACAGAGGGCGATACACAAACTCTATTCTTCACACAACCCTCTTGCCACTTTAGTATTCAAAGTTTTATATTTACATTTATATGAAAGAGAAGTAAAACTATTTTGTACAGTTGCTATACTTGACCTATCTTTGGATGGTAATAAAAGTTAAAATGTACATTCTAAATACCAATATGTACGGTAGAATTTCGGGAATACTGCTTTGCCTATGTTTTAAACCAAAAAATACTAGTAAATGGGACAATCTACGTGGCCTTATCACACAGGTACTGTCAGCTGTATAACAAAGGTAACTTTTGCTGTATTAAAATGTACTAAGAGGGTGCATCGCGGTTTCTTAACCTATAGCCGTTTAAAACAAAATAGCAATCACATTACCTGTTTTTTTTCAAAATAATAACAAAACAGCAACACAATAAATATCCATTACAGATTACATTAATAATATAATAAAATAACAGATAACTTATTTTCCAAAAATAATATTAAATTAACAAAATAGAAAAATAACATTTACATTACCAAAGCAAATTCCAGATTTTCTCTATAGAGAAAATCTTAATACAGCAAAAGTTACCTTTGTTATACAGCTGACAGTAGGCTACCTGTGTGATAAGGCCACGTAGATTTTCCCATTTACTAGTATTTTTTGGTTTAAAACATAGGCAAAGCAGTATTCCCGAAATTCTACCGTACATATTGGTATTTAGAATGTACATTTTAATTTTTAAGATCATCCCATATATGGGATTCCACTGAGTAACGATTATATTACCTGGCAGGGATTACCTGTTTAGCCGAGTCACCTGGGCGAATGAGACATCAGCTGCCGTCATTTGGTGCAATCGTCTACAAACGTGGAGTGTGATGTCATTCTGTGACGTCATGAGGGACGGGAGTTTGTCGTGTCCACCTGTGAGTGAGAACTATTTGCATATCTTGGGGGGATTCCCTAGTTTAGTTACGCGATTTACTGGAATGACAAGATAGATAGTTAGGATAGGATATTCATGCTTATCCCCGTGAATGGGAAAACCAAGGGGTTTAGTTATGTTTACCCGTTTTTCCCCCAGTATTAAAACTTGACAAACGAATTAAATTACGACACAAGAACAGGCAAAAACCGCAAAGCGTCGTTGAACACGTCATTAAAAATATAATAAAAATAAATAAAAAACGCGGCCGCTAAACCTAAACGAAAAAATAATATGCAAACAAAAATGAATTAAGACCAAACGATATAAAGCTCTGAAGAAGAATGTGCGGTGAACAAGTATTGAGGAAAGCCGACTTTTGGAGAAGATTTGGCAAAAAAAAACTCCCTAAACTGAAATTGTCAGAATGGTTTGTGTAGTACGGTCGTGTGGCCAAATGGTTAACGTGACCAAATCTACAAAAAACGGTCCAGGCCATCTTGAGTTTAAAACTTGGCTCGGTAAAAAACAAGTTCGATACTTAGCCTGGTATAAATACCCTTCGGTAGTAGTAGTCGTGGAGAAACAGTCTTTGTATGGGGGAATTTTCTTTTTTAGTTTTGGGGAATTCCCTTCTCGTTTTGAACTACAGAAACTGGGTCGTTAGCTTGTTGGTTGTCTCTTTGGGCAACAGGGTTGCCATTTGGCCTTTTTCACGGCCAAATTTCAGAAATTTGGCCGTACCAAAATCGTCCCGGCCGCAAAAAAAATAGTTTGGCCGTGCGGAAAAATCTGGCCGAATTTGGCCGTATACGCATATTGTCAAGTTTTTGGCCGAAGTGTCATATTATTTTTACGCTACAGTAGAAATAAAGGAAAAAGAGAGACAGTATATGGAAATAAATTAATATCAACTGTCTCATTTCCAAATCACAAAGCTGATTATGACGTTTTAAAATAAATTATTAATTGTAGGTATTCCTATATAGTGTATGAACGGGTTCGACAAATCTGGAGGAAATCAAAATTATACAATTTTTCAACAAATAAAGAGATAAATAGCCCAATTGGCTAAATTAAATAGGTTATTTTGCAGTTTATACAAATTGGCCGAATTTTGGCCGTAAAGCAAAAACAGTTTGGCCGTAAAGCGTACTTTCCGTCTGGCAACCCTGTTGGGCAAGGCACTTGGCAGACATCACCTAAATCCAGCGGATTAATGGGTTCTACAAAAAATGGAAGGAACATATTAATCGTATACACCAAACCCGCGCTGTAATAGCTGCAGTAACTTGACGATAAGTGTCTAATCTGACGATTACTTATATAATGATAAAAGGTGAATAATAATAACATTTTCCCATTTTTATAGTTTATTAATTTGGTAAAATTAAATACAAATTATCCGACAACTTAGTTTGGTGGATTAATGTGTCGCCTTTTAGCCGAAGGGTTGGGGTTCGAAACTGGTGGCTAGCTATTAGGTTGTGTCCTTGGGCAAGGCACTTAATGAACATTGCTCTAACGCAGCGGATTAATGGGTTCTACCAAATTAAAGAAACGTGTGAAAGCTACACAACACACAGCAATAGCTTAGATAACCCAACCGTGGGCGCGAGGTGATCTGAAGATCTTGTGTTAACAACCTTGATTTTCACACTGGGATAAACATAAATATCCTATCCTAAAAACATCATCAGTGCAGAGTTTTAGCTCAATTTATTCCATAGACCTTGTGGTTTGCCGACCACACAGAGCAACTGGTTTTTAAACAAGATTCGCACCAAAATTCAAAGATAATCAAACAATGTAATAATTTTTAAAGCCAGGAAATAATGGGAATTCAGCGATCGTCAAAATATACATAGAATTTAAATTAGCAGCATTAAAAATAAAACTTTGCATCAGATTTTAAATCCATTCTCACCACCAGGTTGCAGAATACGAACATAAAACAACTACAGGGTGGTTGTACCAGCGTAGACCTTACTGGATTCCGGTGTTCGCACAAAACCAACGTGAATATTTTGTTGTTCTTCCCAATAATGATTGGCAACATCTGGCCCGCGTGAATTTGGTAGGAATTTATAGTTTTGTTTATAAATATGCTTTTTAATATGTTCTAATGTGTCTTGTTTTTTTAATTTATACTAGATTTGTTTTTTATATACTCTGAATCTGTCTTGCTTTTATATGTTTAAAAAAAACGTTTATGCAAAATGACTCTCTATTTTTTTAGGTAGTTATTTAAATAAGTCAGTTTCACTTTTATAAATTTTCACAAAAATTGCATCGATTTTTCAGGATGGAACAAAGACATTTCTAACCGAGGGAGATTACACTGTGACATCATACAGCGCTTCTTATCCCGCTGTTGAGCTCTACGATGCTGATAGTGACCATGTGTGAGTTGGTTTGTTTATTAGGTTAGGTTGCTGTATCTGTAGTGGGTTAACTGTTGGCCAAACTTGGATTAAAACCAACCTCTAGCTTTTTAACTATGTGCTTGGATATTGAGATCTCTTTATTTGAATCAGTATAATTTGAAAAAATTAATAATTATTGAATGTAGAGTTTCTAACTACTCTGAAACAAAATCTTTTAAAAAAATAATAATAATATAAAAACGAAACTGAATGTTTATCTCTGTAAAAAACCAAAGAGGGTAATATAGGCTTAGCATAGGCAATCATTAGATTGCCTTGTGTATCGACAGTCACGTTACCACACCTATTGTTGTGTATGAATCAGAAATTCCTTTAATTTAGTAGAACCTATTAATCCACTTGGTTCAGGAAATATATGTTAAATGCCTTTACTAAAGACATAACTGACTAAGTTTCGAACCATACGGCTGAAAGGCCCGAACTAACTCAACATGATAATTCGTCCGATAATTAAGTTGATTTCCAGCTACTTCTTGTCAACACTTGATGGGACAGAGAAAAGACAAGTTTATCGCACAAAAGGAAGTTTGGGTGCTACGATAATCACTCCTGAGTGTATAACTTGCAAACTCATGGGGGAATACCCGGGGAGGTGTAACATTGCAACGTCATCCTTCAGCACCGACGGTAGCCACGTAGTGATTGCATGCCGTGGTAAGTTTGTAGGCATTTGCCTAAACCGATGGATTATTGGGTTCTACCAAATGTAAGGAATGTCTATATCATACACAACACACTGCAATATTTCCGTTAACCCTATGGTGGGCGCGAGGTAATCTGACAATACGTGTGTGTTCACACCCTTTGCGTTTTATTATTCACGAGAATAAACATAAATATCCTATCCTTAACTGACACAGTAAACTTTGGTTTAGCGACCACGTCTAATTTGTCCAAATTTAATAATTTATTATTTTTCTAAATTAAAAAAAATATATTTAAACACTGCTGCTGATGTATCCAGGTGAGAGCGCCCCACTATACATGATGTACCAGGTGAACCACACTAGTTCCAACCCCGACAATGTGTTGGTTGGAAAAGTGGTCTTGGAAGACAACGCTGATCTTGTGACTAACATCGCAAATACTTTAATGCCAGAGAAAACATATGGACAGATCCAAAGCACAACTGGATACAGTGAGTTTTAGTCTAATGATTGCATTGTAATGCCCATTCTTGTTACACTCATGGAGATAAACAAAATAATATATTATCTTATTGTAAATACTGGATAATAGCTGACGAAGGAAATTTATTTTTTTTCAATTACCTTTTACGTTATAGCACAGTTAATTTAAGTTAAGGGGAAGGATAAAACCGCAAAACTACAGTAGTTAAAACACATCTATGAATACACACGATATAACAAAGAAAAAGTGACGTGGACGTTAAATCTTACATTGTTGCTTCATAGTATTTATAATTTGTCCGGCCGATTAGCTTGGTGGGTTAGTGCGTTGCTTTTTAGCCGAAGGGTTGCAGAAAACTTGTCGGTTGTGTCGTTGGGCAAGGAACTTAACGGACATTGCCTGAACACCAGATTAATGGGTTCTACTAGATTAAAGGAACATCTCAATTACACAAAACACACTGCAATATATTCAAACTTTTTTTAATTTTAGTACAACCAAATATTACACCAGGTTGAGGCGACGTGTGCTTAGTACTTTTGATTAATGAAGTTTCATTCCAGAATTTGCTTATGAGATGTGGAAGCCTCCAAACTTCAGTAATACTAAACAATACCCACTCCTGATAGATGTGTAAGTTATGTTGTTTTTTTGCCACTTCTGCAAAGATGAGTGATTAATTTAACACTGAAATATATTCAAAAAAAAAAAACAAGTATAATCACTTGGAAGCAATATTTTCATGGCCGAGGCATTAGTTAAATCTCTTAGTTTAATAACTGTAAAAATCAGCGATATATAATTGTCTTTAGTGAATGATTTGTAATTTTTGACATTTTTAGTTACTGTTTTTAATTTTTCTTTTTTTGTAAATTTTTATCATAAATACAAATAATAAACAAACACTAAAATAGTCAACTAAATCTTTTCATTTTAGTTACGCTGGACCAGGGTACCAGAATGTGGACGCTTATTGGTCGCGAAGTTGGTCGTCAGCGTTTGTTCCATCCAGTTTGGACGTTATTGTTGTTAGGGTTGATGGACGTGGATCAAATTTCTATGGTGAGACTATCTTTACCTGAATTTGATTGGAAAAGTGTGTTATCACACGGCTAATCGTCAGATTACTTTGCACCCAACGTATGGTTACTTAAGCTATTGCAGTGTGTTGTTCATAATTGAGACATTTTTTCAGTTTTAGTAGAACCAATTTATCTAATAGTTTTCGCCGATTTCTATGCACATAACCGACTAGCTAGCGACCATTTTCGTACCCACAACCTTTCGGACAAAATACAACATGTTATAATCCCCTGTTAGTTACGACTATGCAGATAAGTATTAGAACCAATATATTTGTTTTGTTGTATTCAGTCGTTTCCAAATAGGCCGATCCATAAATAGCAATAACATTGTTAATAACATAGGGGACAAACTAATGCATGAGGTGTACCAACAACTTGGGCAGAAGGAAATTGATGATCAGATTGAAGCTGCTCAGTAAGATTCTGTTAAGTTGTTTTACATTTTATTACGGTATTGTTTAATAAAAATAAATTTAATATCACCAGGTACTTCAGTGCCATGCCGTACGTTGATTCCAGTCGAATTGCAATATGGGGTTGGGTGAGTGGGAATTTAAATATTTATTTTGACAGAAGTAATGGTGAGATGGTATGTGGTATCATACGAATATGTCGTTCAAATTTAAGAAATATATCATAGTGCTAACTCTATACATTAAAACATACCAAGCAAACCTATTGGAGTAAAATACGACAACCACTGTAATGTATTAAGATGGGGTTGTGTGCGATATATTCGTTTTGCCTTTTTTCCATGTTACTGGTCGATGATTTCACTTTTATTTCAAGCAAAAATAGTATATTTATGTTATAATACCAATCGGTTAATTCCAGTCATACGGTGGGTTTGCCACCTCCCATGCAATGGGCTCCAATCCTGGTGTGTTTAAATGTGGTATGGCTGTGGCGCCTCTGGTGGATTGGAGATATTATGGTAAGACGTTGTGATGATACTTAGGATAGGATATTCATGTTTATCCCCGTCAATAAAAAACGCAAGGCCCCGCTGTCCTGTTACCGGAGTTATTACAGTGTGTTGTGTATGAAGATTGCCGTGCTTATATGATAGAATATTCTTGTTTATCCTCGTGAATGGGAAAACCAAGGGGTTTATCACACAGCATACTTCAGATTACCTCGCGCCCACTGTCGGGTTACCAGAGCTATTGCAGTGTGTCCTCTATAACTATATTCCTATAATTTGTTAAGGCCATTAATCCGATGAGTTTAAGCTCAAGGACCCAACTTACTAGCTAACGACCAGTTTCGAAGCTGCAACCCTTCGGTTGAAATGCATCACACTAAACCGCCAGACTAAACGGTCGAAATATAAACTTCTTATCCCACCCTAACACATCCATGATTTTTCCCATAGACACCATATATGCTGAGAGATACATGGGACTTCCATCGGACAATACGGATGGTTATGACAAAGCAAATGTGGTGAACAAAGCAGCAACCTTCACCCAATCGAGTTACTACTTGATCCATGGCACTGCAGATGGTATGTGATTTCCATGTTTGATGATAGTTCATGGTACTGTGTGGGGATAGTAACAAATAAGTCGTTCAAATTTGAGGTAACGTTGTAATTTATATGATTGGTCCCCCTATGATAGCCCATACCTGCTTTTTAACTTGGCTGTGACAGGAGATATGATTACTCTTTAAATATTTATAACTTGTTTACAGTCATAATCTTAATACTTTTTTAATCCTGTAATATATCCTGTTTTATCTCCCTGAATGGGAAAACCAAGGGGGTTAACACATGGGCAATCGTCAGATCACCTCGCGCCCACCGTCGGGTTACCGGAGCTATTGCAGTGTGTTGTGTACGATTCACACATTCCTTTAATATAGTAGAACCCATTAATCCACCGAGTTCAGGCAATGGGACACTACAGTTGCATTCGAATCTGCAACCTTTCGCCTGAAAAGCAACACACTATAACCCACCAAGCTAATCGGTCTAACTTTTCACGTTTAACTCATGTTTTTCATGCCAGACAACGTTCACTTCCAAAACGCAGCTCAGCTGTCCAAAGCATTGGTTGATGAAGACATTCGGTTCAATAACTTTGTAAGTTTTCAACAACAAAAATTGTTCATTTTATATCATAAATTTCGCTTAATTTGGTGTAATTGGTTACTCAATAGTTTAGGTCCACGTACGTTTTTCATTGACGTGTTATAATCATTTTTATCATCTATTATTTTGAAGAAGTGATATAGGATATTCATATTTATTCCTGGGAATGAGAAAACGCAAGGAGCAATAAGTAATCGTCAAGAGTACCTTGCACCCACCGTCGAGTTAACGGAGTTATTGCAATGTGTTCATTTAATTTAGCAGAACCCATTATTTCACTAGGTTCAGGCAATGTCTGCTGAAGGCCTTCCCCAAAGACAAAACCGACTAGCTACCGACCAGTTTCGAATCTAGAAACCTCCAGCTAAGAGGCCACGCACTAATCCACCAAGCTAAGCGTTTTCCGGTATCTCTAAATACTACAGGGCCGCTTGGATTGCATGGAGCGCTTGAATCGCTTGGATCGCATGGAGCGCTTAAATCGCTTACTATACTTCGTAATTACAAATGCCATGATATTATTGTTAGGGTTGGGGTTGAATTACTAAGGATTATTATTTGTATTTCACCCAATCAATACAGTCGAATAAAAAGCGGCCGATCGTTAAAATAAACAAAACTGTATTTTTACTTTTCTTAATAATTCTTTTTCACAATTAGGATAGGATAGGATATTCATGTTTATCCCCGTGAATGGGAAAACCAAGGGGGTTAACACACGGGCAATCGTCAGATCACCTCGCGCCCATCGTCGGGTTACCGGAGCTATTGCAGCGTGTTGTATATGATAGACACGTTCCTTCAATTTGGTAGAACCCATTAATCCGCTGGGTTCAGGCAATGTCCGTAAAGTGCCTTGCCCAAGGACACAACCGACAAGCTAGCGACCAGTTTCGTACCTGCAACCTTTCGATTGAAAGGTGACGCACTTAACCGCTGGACCACCGGGCCGGACAATTACCACCATTACTTTCGTGGGTAATATATTTTATGCTGATATGCGCTCGATTTTATTGATTTTATATTAATAATCGGTTCGATTTTATGTTAATATGCGGCAATTTTAACCGAATTTTTGCCTTTTTTACTTTACCTGAGGTAGAATTGAGTTCAAAACTACACTAATCAAACGCAACTTTCAACTTCTTTTTAGTTTTACGCTGATCAAGATCATTCCATCAACGTTGGTAACGCTCGTTACCACATCTACAAGATACTGACGCGACAACTCTGCAAATGCTTCGATCTACAAGTCCCTAGCGATGTATGGAACTAAAGCACAGATGGATTTGACACTTTTATTCCACACCAAATCTGTTTCACCAATATTTCATAATTTGCAATAGATAGTCAACGTAATATTCATTTAAAGCGGTAATTCTTTCTATTTATCACCTAACAATTGTTTTCGAGTAACTTAAAGCGCAGATTACGTCACCACTGATAGTGACGTAATAAACGATGTGCAGAATATAGAATCTTTAAATCTCGGGCTCGAGTTCGCCAACACTTCCGTCAACTGCGGTGATTGAAACTTCACTCGCTGAGAACCATCGAGTCAGGTAGTTGAACTCGAAGCGGAACTGTGGGGAAGATTTGTTGATTAGTCGTTGACATTCGTTGATTAGTCGTTGAAATTTGTTGATTAGTCGTTGACATTTGTTGTTTAGTCGTTGATATTTGTTGATTAGTCGTTGAAATTTGTTGATTAGTCGTTGAAATTTGTTGTTTAGTCGTTGAAATTTGTTGTTTAGTCGTTGAAATTTGTTGTTTAGTCGTTGAAATTTGTTGTTTAGTCGTTGAAATTTGTTGTTTAGTCGTTGAAATTTGTTGTTTAGTCGTTGAAATTTGTTGATTAGTTGTTGACATTTTTTCGAGTATAGTCATTAAGTTTGTTGATTAATTATTGGGATTTGTTGACGAATCCCTAAATGTGGTTGATTATTTGTTGAAATTTTTATATTAGACTTCAAAATGTATTGACTAGTCATTAAAATTCGTTGAATATAAATTAAAATAATCATTGAAATTTGTTGAATATAATTTGCAATTCATGATTAGCGACGTAATGCGTCGGAAATGACATTGATAACAAATCGTGGTTACCTCTGTCTGTGAGCCATCAAAGTTGCCAATTGTGTACGAGTTGCCGACGACCGATTCAACCATCGCTGGAGCGTCAACCTGGTAAGATAATAAGGTTGTTCTAGTTATAGTTGATTCATTTTTTTGAAATAAAGCAAACTACGGCACCGTAACTGAAAAGTACTAACACGAACAGTTAAATAGTACTAAAACGAACTGCCGCCAAACACCAAGGCGAAAAAATAATGTGGAAACAAAAATTAATAATTAAGACGTTTTTTTTGAAGAAATTGTTTGCGCGGTCGAGTTGTTGGGTTTATTGCAATAATTAGATTTTAAATGAGCCAAACAATGTCATAGATATTATATTCATATTTTTATAAAATAAATAAATGTGAATGGGAAAACGCAAGCGGTATCGCATGGGCAATGGTCAGATTTTGCCTTACCCTATGACACAATCGTCTAGCTAGTGACCAGTTTCAAATCTACAACCTTTCGTCTGAAAGACGACGCACCAACCCACCAAGCTATTCAGTCGAACTTACATTGAAGTTATCGACAGAGTCTGGGAGAGTGAGAATAATCTTGGTCGAGTTGGTCAAGTCGAGGTCAGTGATTCTTGCTCGAGTGTAGTTTTGCTCCATGTTGTTGGGAAACGACTCAACAGAAACTGGAAATTCAAATAAATCAGTTTATTAGGAAATACTGGAACATGTTATCGGTGTGTTGTATAGTCCGGCCCGTTGGTCTAGCGGTTAAGTGCGTCGCCTTTCAATCGAAAGGTTGCAGGTGCGAAACTGGTCGCTAGCTAGTCGGTTGTGTCCTTGGGAAAGGCACTTTACGGACATTGCCTGAACCTAGAGGCTTAATGGGTTCTACCAAATCAAAGGAACGTGCCTATCATATACAACACACTGCAATAGCTCCGGTAACCCGACGATGGGCGCGAGGTGATCTGACGATTGCTCGTGTGATAACCCCCTTGGTTTTCCCATTCACGGGGATAAAGATGAATATCCTATCCTATCCTATCCTTGTGAATAACACTTTAACTGTTTTAGTTCAACTCATTTATACACTGGGTTTTGGAGAAGTTAACTAAGTGACTTATCTAAGGACACAACCGACCAGCTAAAGACCGGATTCTATTAACTTTTCGGCTGCTAGTAGAAGAATGATGCAAAAGAATAATCTTTCGAAATGAACTAACTGGTCGTCTATTGCGGGTATTCGTATTTGAAAATGGAAAAGTTAAATTTTAAAACACAAAATTTCAACTTTAAAAAGTAGGACATATAATGTACATTCAACAAACGTAAAACCGATTGTTGGCTTACTTGGGCTTTGGTTGTTGACGTCACAAGACCACGTGATTTGGGAAGAGTTGAATTCTTCGTCGAAGAAATTGATGATGAAGGTGAAGTTGCCGGTCGCTTGCCACGCGTGTGGGGCGGAAATGGCGTACAAGCCGGTGGCGGCGGACGATTGTGCTGGAACAATGTCACCTTCGAATACGTGGAACCAATACACGGGCTCCGGTAATTGCAGAAGACACGTTCCGTTCCCAATAGCGTTGTACCCAGCAACTACCAATGCTCCAGCTGGGGTTCGGTCATTAGCAGGCCAGGTGTCGATGTAGGCGACTGGAAAGTTTAGATTAAAAATAATTTTCATTTTTAAAGTCGGTAAAGTTAATCATTTTTTTCTAATTTTATTATAATCATTATGCAACTATTTATTCTGGCCTGAATTTACTCAAACTTGAAAGGTAAATTTCAATATAATTATGGGTCCCAATTGAAAAATTGGGACACATATTGTTTTTGTCCGTTTTTTTTTTCGTCAAAGGTTTGACAGGCATGGCATGGCGCCCCGACATCTACCAGAAGGAATAATGGAATCGTTATGAAACTTAGCTATTTGTTGGACAACATGGTCTAGATATGCAGAAACCAAAATTTTGGGTGATAAATCAAGGGGAATTCCCCTGGAAGGTTAAAAACCAAAACGGTATTTTTTATGAAAAAATTAGCTTTTTGTGGTATAGCGCTTAAACGGCTGCTCCAAATTGAATAAGATTTGTTGGAACGTAAATCCATTAGACACTGATTTAACACTTGGAAGAAATAAAAAATTTACCTCGGGAAATACCCTAAAAAATAAGATTTTGTTCTCAAATCATGATTGTGACAGGCATGGCATGTCGCCCCGACATCTACCAGAAGGAATAACGGAATCGTAATGAAACTTAGCCATATGTTAGACAACATGGTCAAGATACGCAGGAGCAAAATTGTGGGTGATAAATTTAGGGGAATTCCCCAGAGACGTAAATAACCAAAACGGTATTTTTTTTCTAAAAAAACTAGTTTTTTGGCATAGCGCTTAAACGGTTGCTTCAATCTGATTCAAATTTGGTGGAATGTAAGAGCACTACCTACTAATTTAACAATTAGAAAAAATAAAAAATATTATTTAGGGAAATACCCAAAAAAATAAGATTTTGTTCTCAAATCATGATTGTGACAGGCATGGCATGACGCCCAGACATCTACCAAAAGGAATAATAAAATAGTAATAAAGCTTTGTCATTTGTTAGACAACATGGTCTAGATACACAGGAGCAAAATTGTGGGTGATAAATCTAGGGGAACTCCCCGGAGACGTTAAAATCCAAAACGGTTATTTTTCTAAAAAAATAGCTTTTCGGAACATAGCGTTTAACCGGCTGCTCTAATTTTGATCAGATTTGGTGGAATGCTAGATCGTTAGCCACCCTGTGTAACTTAAAAGAAAGAAAACATTTACTTAGGGTAACTCCCTTAAAAACGAAAAGATGTTCCTGACTCATGATTGTGACAGGCATACCACATTGCACTGACATCTCCAACAAGGATTCGTCAAATCGAATTAAAACTTTAAAAATTGATAGTTAACATGACCCACATATGTAAAAACATAAACTTATTTACCAAGCCCATGGGGAATTCCCCGAAGCCATGAAAACTAAATCGAACTGTTTTAGGAATTTAGCTTTATTTCAATACAGCACTTAAAAAAAGCTTTAATTTTAAACATTTGTGAGGAAATCTTTGTAAACCTATCACGATTGTTCTTTTTACCTACACATGGAGAAGAAGTTTGGTTTGATAACTATGGGACCCATGAGTTTATGCTTGCAGAAACAAAGTACCTTCTCAGTGTATAAAATACAAATTGTGGTTAGGGACCCTGTAGCATGAATATATGGATAACGACATGTGTTTTACAAAGAGTATTGGTTAAACACGTGGTTGACACTCTCTAGTTTTTAAATAATAATTTTGCGTCGGTAAAGATATATATCTATAATCTTTTATTTTTTATTATGCCACTATTTACGCTTGCCTGATTTTATACCAACGAAAAATAGAAACTAAATTTGTGAACTAATCTGTACGAAACCAATATTTCTTTCATATTTTGATTCTTAAATTCTTCTACATTCAAGCTTACCTTGAGAATAAGCAACGCTGAAAACGATGGACAAAATTGCGATTGAAAGCTTCATCTTGTTAGTTCTTGTTTTTCGACTGAGATCTGACTGTTGTGGAGTTCGTATTGTACTGTGCTGATCGTACCTTCCATGCCTGGCTTATATATCCCATTTGTTTAGCTTAATTAGTTTCTAGTACAAACGAATTCGCTATAATTTCGAATTCTTCTGAGGGGCGACGTGTACCGGATAAGTGGTCTTCTGCTGATACAACTGTTACGTCATACACAGACAACATACGACATAGAGGTCGTACTAACTCGGACGGACTAAATGACCGACTAATTACAGGTGCTAGCGTCCAATTTAAGAGTCCAGGTGGTAATTTCTGCGGTACCTACCTTAAACCAGTCGTGGATTGAATAGAAAAAATATGTGGCAAATTAAAGGGTAAGATGTGTTAATCATAGATTAATAAAACGACGCATATTTAATTATGAATCCCTTTTGACAAAAGGGACAGCTATCGTTTTTGTCCATTTTTTCGTCAAATGCTTTTACATGGGGGTATTTTGTCCATCCTAAATTTTAAAGAAGAAATTATTAAATCAGAACAAACATTTAAATATGATAGACAACATTTTACCTAGATATGTGAAATCCCAAAATTTAGAGTTTTGCTGAAAGGTAATTCCCTGGCATCGTAAAACAATATTTGATTTTTTACGGTATTTTATTTTTTAGGGATCGTAGCGCCCAACCTAATCACCCTAATTTAACGTAATTAAGCGCATTGTTAGTCCACTTACAATAGATTTGTAAAGGTTAATTAATTGTTGAATTACTTGGGGAATTCCCCAAACTTGGTATACTTTTCGCCAAACGTAGGACAGTGTATTGTCCGTACGAAACCGTCTAAAAGTAATATTTAAATCGAAATTAATTTCAGATTTAGTAAACATCATCACCTAGATATATCAAAACCCAAAATTTTTGGATTTTACCCAAGAAGAATTCTCTAGAACCGCAAAACACTTAATTTTGTAGGAATCATAGCGCCTAACCTACTTTTTTAAATTTAAAATAAGTGTGTTTGTCATTGTTCCACCAAAAATGTTAATAATTTAATTAATTTTTAATTACTCGGAGAATTCCCCAAATTTGGTAAGCACATTTTTCATCAAACGTTGGGCAGTGTCTTATGCGTCCGAGAGTTTGTTCAGAAGGAGTGTTCAAATCTAAATTGTTTTTTTTACAAATTGTAGCTTTTATTACCTGGTCATGTTTTACTTCTGAGTAATTCCATAAAATCGTAAACCACTGATTTAATCTTTAATGAACATTCAA
Organism: Ciona savignyi; assembly: GCA_000149265.1. Classification (NCBI taxonomy): domain Eukaryota; kingdom Metazoa; phylum Chordata; class Ascidiacea; order Phlebobranchia; family Cionidae; genus Ciona; species Ciona savignyi. The sequence continues at coordinate 872,031 of CH002367.1, forward strand.
TTTTCTAGGGATCATATCGCCAAACTTAATTCCCCAAATTTAAATTAATTGTGTATGATGTTGGTCAACTCACCCAAAATGTTAAAAAGAGTTAATTTTTAATCACTGGGGAAATTTCCCAAGTAGGTATATTTTTCGTCAAATATGACGGGGATGTTTTGTCCGTCCGAGATCTTCTAGAAGGAGTAATTAAATTAAAATAAACAATGTGTTAACTACCATAACCTACATAACGAAAGCCTAATTATTCTTTTTAATTGTAATTGTGGAAATCGTTCGTCCATTTTCCAATTGCATAGGGAAATCCCCCAAATTGTGTAACATTATTTTTTATTAAACGCATCATCATTAGTTTATGCCCGGAGAAACAAAACTGTTGCAATCAGGTAAAAAACAATCAGAAATGTTATGTAGCACGGTCGAGTCATGCACGAATCTAACGAGAGTGTATATTTTCTAAGGAGAGAATATACTTTTGAATTAAACATAGTAAACAAGTTTGGTTTGTTAATTCAGGGATTTGCCTTTGTAACCAAAATAACAAGGTTAAATTTATTTTATGATCAAAACAATAAGAATAAATGAGCACACACAAAAAATGTGGCAAACAGAACTGAATCCTACAAGATAAACTTTAGTATTAAATTCATTCTGCAGTATTTGATAAAAATAATGGCATTTAGTGAAAAATTAGTAAAAATGCAGACGTTTAAGCCGCATATGACGACAACTTGCTGCAAATCAAAATTCACCAACACGACCACCCCGCTAATGCGACCGCTTGATGACGGTCACATGGGTGGTCAGGTAAGCGGGGTTCTACTGTATATATAAATATATATATATACTACCACCATCATTTATACAACAGACTTTGATTGTAGCCTATATGTATACATTTATAATATATACGCCTGAGAGGAATGGCATGTCGCCCCGACATCTACCAGAATGAAAAATAGAATCTTAATGAAACTTTGTCATTTGTTAGACAACATGGTCTAGATGTGCAGAAATCAAATTTTGGGTAATAAATTCAGGGGAATTCCCCTGCGAAGTTAAAAACCAAAAAGGTATTTTTTTTTAATTAGCTTTTTGGGGCATAGCGCTTGAATGACGTCACTAATTTTAATCAGATTTTGTGAATTGTAAGTGCATTAGCCACTGATTTAACACTTGGAAGAAATAAAAATGTTATTTAGGGAAATACCCTAAAAATAAGAGTTTGTTCTCAAATCATGATTGTGACAGGCATGCCATGTCGCCCAGCCATATACCGATAGGAGTAATGAAATCGCAATAAAACTCGGTGATCTGTTAGACTACTTGGTCTAGATATACAGTTTTGGGTGATAAATCCAAAATTTTGGGTGATAAATCCAGGGGAATACCCTTGGGCCGTTAAAAAGCAAATTGATAGTTCTTTCTAAAAATTTTTTTTAACATAGCGCTTGAAAGGGTTTTTTAAAGAAAGAAAACATTTACTCAGGGTATTACCCTTAAAAACTAAGATATGCTCCTTAATCTTGATTGTGACAGACATTTTCCAAAAATATACAGTTTTTTAGCATAGCGCTAGAACAGCTGCTCCATTTTTGATCAGATTTGTTGAAATGTTAGTGTGGTAGTCGCCTCTGTACCAATGATAAAAAAAAGAAATAATACACCTTGGAAAATCCCCTAAAAAATTATGATTTGTTCCTAAATCATGATTGTGACAGGCATGGCATATCGCCCGACATCTTCAACAAGGAGTCGTCAAATCGGTACTTAACCCAGTAGAATTCCCCGAAGCCATGAAAAACTAAATCAGGCTGTTTTGGGAATTTAGCTTCATTTCACTATAGCGCTTGACAAGAGTCTTTAATTTAAAACATACGTGGTGAAATGCTTGTAAATCTAACACGATTATTCTTTTTAGCTACACATCAAAAAGAAGGTCTAATAACTATGGGACCCATGCCTTTCGTATCCCGAAACAAAGATAGTATTAAGTTTATTTTTTATTTTTCTGCCGATACTTTAAATTCTTTTCATATTTCTACGATCGCCGAGCTCCTATGGTATCCTGTGCTTCGTTGATTATTTGATTGCCGGATTTTCTGTCAATTGTGCTGAAACCCTACAGTATATAAATGCATATTTTAACTTCTTAGTTTTATCACCGGTTAGTCTGGTGGTTTAGTAGTTTGACAGTTGTGTCCTTGGGCAAGGCACTTAACGGGAATTACCCGAACCGAGTGGATTAATGGGTTATACCAAATTAAAGGAACCTGTGGATCATACACAACATACTGCAATAACTCCGGTAGTGATATGACGATTGCCTGTGTGTTAACCCCCTTAGTTTTCCCATTCACGAGGATAAACATGAATATTCTATCCTATCAAGATCATTCAATCAACGTTGATAACGCTCGTTACCACATCTACAAGATACTGACGCGACAACTCTGCAAATGCTTGGATCTACAAGTCCCTAGTGATGTATGGAACTAAAGCACAGATGGATTTGACACTTTTATTCCACACCAAATCTGTTTCACCAATATTTCATAATTTGCAATAGAAAGTCAACGTAATATTCATTTAAAGCGGTAATTCTTTCTATTTATCACCTAACATTTGTTACGAGTAATTTAAAGCGCAGATTACGTCACCACGGATAGTGACGTAATAAACGATGTGCAGAATATAGAATCTTTAAATCTCGGGTTCGAGTTCGCCAACACTTCCGTCAACTGCGGTGATTGAAACTTCACTCGCTGAGAACCATCGAGTCAGGTAGTTGAACTCGAAGCGGAACTGTGGGGAACATTTGTTGATTAGTTGTTGACATTTGTTGGTTAGTCGTTGATATTTGTTGATTAGTCGTTGAAATTTGTTGATTAGTCGTTGACATTTGTTGATTAGTCGTTGAAATTTGTTGATTAGTCGTTGACATTTGTTGATTAGTTGTTGAAATTTGTTGATTAGTCGTTGACATTTGTTGATTAGTTGTTAAAATTTGTTGTTTTATTATTGGGATTTGTTGATTATTCGTTCAAATTTGTTGATAAGTCGATGAAATTTCGTGATTAGTCGTTAAAATTTGTTGATTAGTCGTTAAAATTTATTGACTAGTCATTAAAATTCGTTGAATATAAATTAAAGTTTGTTGAATAATTATTGAAATTGTTAAAATTCATGATTAGCGACGTAATGCGTCGGAAAGTATCTTGATAACAAATCGTGGTTACCTCTGTCTGTGAGCCATCAAAGTTGCCAATTGTGTACGAGTTGCCGACGACCGATTCAACCATCGCTGGAGCGTCAACCTGGTAAGATAATGAAGGTTGTTTAGGTCTAGTTATAGTTGATTATTTTTTCAAATAAAGCAAACTACGGCACCGGAACTGAAAAGTACTAAAACGAACAGCCGAAATGGAAACAAAAATTAATAATTAAGACGTTTTTGTTGATAAAATTGTTTGCGCGGTCGAATTGTTGGGTTTCTTGCAATAATTGGATTTTAAATAAGCCAAACAATGTCCAAGTTATTGGACTTTAATAGGTGAATGGGAAAACGCAAGGAACGGTATCGCCCGCCAATGGTCAGATTTTCACCTTGCCCAATCACACAATCGACTAGCTAATGACCAGTTTCAAGTCTGCAACCTTTCATCTGAAAAGCGACGCACCAACCCACGCTATTCAGTCGAACTTACATTGAAGTTATCGACAGAGTCTGGGAGAGTGAGAATAATCTTGGTCGAGTTGGTCAAGTCGAGGTCAGTGATTCTTGCTCGAGTGTAGTTTTGCTCCATGTTGTTGGGAAACGACTCAACAGAAACTGGAAATTTAAGTAAATCGGTTTATTAGGAAATACTGGAACAAGGTTATCGGTGTGTTGTGATTCAAACTTTTACTGTTTTAGTTTAACACATTAATATACTGGGTTTAGGAGAAGTTAGCTGAGTGACTTATCATAGGACACAACCGACCAGCCAAAGACCGGTTTTATTCACCTTTCGGCTGCTTGTAAAAAAATAACGCTATTTTTAAATGAGCTAAAACCAGTGGTTCCCAACCTGGGGGTCGCGACCCCCAAAGGGGTCGCAAAGCATGTTAAAGGGGGTCGCGAAGCTGTTGCTAATGTAAGAACAAAGGTGAATGTCAGTAGGACTGGGTACCGGTACCGCGGTACGCTAGTAGTATGTGCTATCCTGTGTATAACTTTTCATTGAGACATTTCATTCGGATTGCTTGTAGCACAATATTAATTATTGCATCAGTATGCGTCGATTGTTATGTCATAAACTATGACCACATGACTGTAGACATGCAATAGATTGGAACTTTATTAGGGAAGTAGCCTAGTATATTATACAACAGAAATCAGTCAAGACTTGAAATTGGTAAAAATTGTTAAGGGGAGTATTATACACGTTTAGAACCTACAAGGTCAACCATCGCACTGATTTGTTAATAAATGCAAGTAAAACATTTTTGTGCTAACTTTCTAATTTTGCTTTTAGGATAGAATATAAGCGTGGGTCACGGAATCTGCGAAAAAAATTAAGGGGGTCACTAAGACAAAAAGGTTGGGAACCACTGAGCTAAACGGTCCGGCGCAATGCGGGTATTCGTATTTAAAATTAAAATTAAATATGAAAATTTGAAACTCATTTTTGTTTGAAATTTTGACAATTTTGGTTGAGATTAGGACATATGAAGACCATTCAACAAACGTAAAACCGATTGTTGGCTTACTTGGGCTTTGGTTGTTGACGTCACAAGACCACGTGATTTGGGAAGAGTTGAATTCTTCGGCGAAGAAATTGATGATGAAGGTGAAGTTGCCGGTCGCTTGCCACGCGTGTGGGGCGGAAATGGCGTACAAGCCGGTAGCGGCGGACGATTGTGCTGGAACAATGTCGCCTTCGAATACGTGGAACCAATACACGGGCTCCGGTAATTGCAGAAGACACGTTCCGTTCCCAATAGCGTTGTACCCAGCAACTACCAATGCTCCAGCTGGGGTTCGGTCATTAGCAGGCCAGGTGTCGATGTAGGCGACTGGAAAGTTTAAATTAAATATAATTTTTAGTTTTAAAGTCGGTAAAGACAATCGTTATTTCTACTTTTGTTATAATCATTACGCAACTATTTATTCTGACCTGAATTTACTCAAACTTGAAAGTTAAGTTTAATATATTTTTACCAATAATATTTTTGAATCGGTAAAGATTGCGTTATTTCTATAATCTTTAATTTATCATTATGCCACTATTTACGCTTGCCTACATATATGCCAACGAAAAATATAAACTAAATTGGTGAACTGAAATCTGTACGAAACCAATATTTCTTTCATATTTTGATTCTTAAATTCTTCTACATTCAAACTTACCTTGAGAATAAGCAACGCTGAAAACGATGGACAAAATTGCGATTGAAAGCTTCATCTTGTTAGTTCTTGTTTTTCGACTGAGATCTGACTGTTGTAGAGTTCGTATTGTTCTGTGATGATCGTACCTTCCATGCCTGGCTTATATATCCCATTTGTTTAGCTTAATTAGTTTCCAGTACAAACGAATTCGCTATAATTTCGAATTCTTCTGAGGGGCGACGTGTACCGGATAAGTGGTCTTCTGCTGATACAACTGTTACGTCATACACAGACAACATACGACATAGAAGTCGTACTAACTCGGAAGGACTAAATGACCGACTAATTACAGGTGCTAGCGTCCAATTTAAGAGTCCAGGTGGTAATTTCTGCGGTACCTACCTTAAACCAGTCGTGGATTGAATAATTTCGTGTAGAAAATGTGGCAAATTAAACCGCCCACAACTGACAACTGACTTCAACGTGGCTTTAATTGCTAAATTGAGTGGATAGATATGTATGATGCGTCATTACGTAACATGTGATCACGCTCTGAACACGTATAAGGCGTATGGTCACTTAATTGACGTTTTAATATAAAGACATGAAAGACCTCTGTCGCATACGAAAACACAAAATTTGTCTTTAACTTAGATATTTGAAAAAATATTGCGAAACTACAGAAACTGTTGTATTTCAGCTGAAAAACTGAGAAGCAAAATTATTAATTAACCGTTTATATCAAATTCTTACTATTTCGTTACTTAGGCTTAGGTTAAACCAGTTTAAAAACAGGGAATTTCTCAATACCATACTTAATTATGACGAAACAGTCCTTTTACGGGCAAGCCGAATTACAAAATGTTAGCTTCTATGACGTCACAGTACTAAATATTATTGTTTTAGCAAAATCTCACCTATGGCGTCACAGTCCTATATAACATTGTTTTAGCAATAAAGGCTTACATGCAATAAAACGAATTTAATCTAACAAAATGAGTTTTTATATTTAAAATGTGTTTTAGGGCTTAGTCATGTAGGTTAGGGTACACCAAACTTCATATATTGGGGAAAAGAAAATTAAAAAAAACTTTATAGGTTCAAACGGACGCAATATTAAAAAAAGAAAACAACTTCAATTGATTTTAAACGGCGTTTAAATGCAGCCTAACCTAGTTCTCAAGTTCGTTTAATCTTGGAACATGTGCGGTTAATGTAAACTCGACAGTAGCATATTTCGAACTGTTTATTGAAACACACGAAGCAATAAAAATAGAAACCCGTAATTAAACACCGCAAAATTGCGAGATTACACAAAAATCGAAAGCAAGGCCTCGTTACACAGCAAAATTGGGCAATTATAAAAATTATATCAAAACATAAGTGGGAAAACTGTTATTTTTGAAGCAAGTAAGTAATTTTGAGCTGGACAATCGGCAATCCAAAGCAGATTACATTTATAAAATATGCTGTTGACAATGAAAGATACTGGTTCTGTGAGTTTTTGTAAAGTTGATTAGCCTACGACAAGTCCAAATTAAGTAACGAAATCAACAAAATCTTTGTGCTAGAATTAAGCATATATAGCATTAATAAGCGCATTAAAAGACTATAGGCATAAGGGAAATCCATTTAGAAATGTAAAACAAATAGTTTTTTAATCCATATATGCCATGTCAATAAAAGTCGGTCACTGTGAACGTAAATATTAAAATGGCAAAAAGGGCAACGAAACTGCAAATTATTTGATCGCACATTATGATGGATAAACATATGTTAATGGTGTGCTGAATATTAAAGACGGCATAACGAACAGCCGTTAAAACAAGTCATTAAAGAATAATAAATTCACTGATATACTAAATATTGTAAAGAAGCAAGTACTGTATATCGTATACAATGCACGCAGAATGATTAGGAAAATCATTAAAATATGATGTGCCGTTCATACTCTATTTCAAAATTACATCAAAGTTCAAAAAATTAAATAGTTTTTAGAGGTAAAGAAAACAGTTTAAATGCAGCATGTACCAGTATTATTCTGACAGTGTGAAAATATATGTATAATAGATAAAGATGAATAAAAATCGAGCACTATGAACTTTAGTAAATAAATTGGCAGGAAAAGAAAAAGGCAACGAAGCGGCAAATCGCAATTTGGTGGCATATTGTTATTATGGTGGATAATACATACCAGTGGCGTGTGTTTGCTTAAACTTGGTATATGAAACATAACAATGCATAGGCAATCAACAGTTCCTATGATAGTCAAACAAATAAAAATGAGATAATATTTACAAAAGATAATAGAAAGAACAATTAAAAAAGAACAACTCGTCCGACCGGTTAGTCTGGTGGTTTAGTGCGATGCATTTCAACCGAATTGTTTCAGATTCGAAACTGGTTGCTAGCTAGTCGGCTGTGTTCCTGGACGGCACTTAATAAACATTGCCTGAACCCAGCGGAATAATGGGTTCTACCAAATTGAAGAACCGTGTGTATTATACAGAACACACTGCAATAAACGCATTCTACTGTAACAAGTTTTCTTCAGTAATCAGCTTTCATCATAATTCATCTGTAATCATCATAATAACCAAATATCCACAGTCAACTTGTGATTTGCTGCAATTTTTCAATGTGACTTCTGTGCTCAGGTTTCCACGATGATTTTACAGCTGGGTTTGCCACAATACTACAGCAATGAGCAATTGCCTTGTCTTTGTGCTCCATATCAAATTGCCCGGTCTTTTCGTAGCATGTTTCTATGGCCATCGCGTAGTTATGTATCGCCCAAGCATAGGTGTCCGGCTTACCCTCAGTACACTGCAATATGCCGTACGTTTTCCCATTCTTCTGAAACTCAAACCCGAGCAAAAATGTGTCTAGCGCGCCTTTAAAATTGCCATAAGCTGCAAGAAATTTGGCCGCTTGGATCACGCAGTGGGGACTCATGTCGAAATTGATGTTTTCAAGTGCCAACTGAAGCATTTTGTTACATTCGTGTAGCACTTGCTCTGGTAGCTCATTTGGACTGAGTTTTAACAGTAATTTGGTGTTTGCTTTCACCATTAACTTCATTGCATTTAAAATTGTATAGTCTGTACCTTCGACTTGTTTGTAAATACCATTCTCATACAGCTGTGCGTCTATTCGTAAAATATCCTGGCATTTTTTACGAGCTAAATACAGACGATTATTTCTTTCATGATCAGGTTCATTTTCCCTATTGTGTAGAAGTCGTGGGACTTGTGCATTCGCCAGTGTTATGTATTCCGGCATAATACCCATCTTGGTCTTGGATTTCATTGATTTTGTCATGATGGACCCGACCTCTTTTGCTATGCAGTGGCTAAATGCTGTATAGTATTCGCATTTTGCTATGTGTTGTGGATCTATGTGTTCGTGCCAGTAAACAACCATTCGCCCGTATGTGTGGAAGATACTGCATATTTGCTCGGCTAAGAAAGACTGCTGGTAGCATTTTATCGGAAGAAAGTTCCCAGTACTTCGTAAGACCTCAAGATGCTCAGACGTTAGCATACAGTGATTTTCAACAGCGCTGCGAATATCCTTCAGTAAAATACATGACTTTGCTATCCCATACATTTTCGCTGTATGTTCTTCAAACTCTGACACGTTTCTTTTGTCCAAAACCAGTGTTGATAAAATAAATTTATCAACAAATTTCTCTTTCATTTTGACTCCAGCGTCTGCACATTGCTTCGCTATCTTTTTTGCATCTTTTTTTGGGTCTTTTCCCTCCACATACTCCAATGAATCAGGCACCGCCATCTGAAAGAGACCACACCCAGTAACACAAGTATATGAGCAAGCAACCGTCCAAGTATAAGTTGCCGCCGTGAAAAGAACATCCAGTGCATCTCGCCATTTCTCTGAAATTCTGTTTTGAATCAAAGCTTGCCCGAGGAGGTTGTGCAACCGACAAACCGACATCAAGATCATAAAATCAACCTCATCCTGTTGTTTTAAATCAAAGTTCAGAGATAAATATTTCCTGGAATGTTTTACCAAGGCATCTATGTGAGGGCGTAGTTGATTGAGTTTAATATCTGCATGTCTCTCCCTATTATCCTTGCTTATCATTCCAATCATGATTTCCAGCGCAAATCGAAGATCTTGTTTGCACACTTTAGCAGAAGCTCTATAAGAGTCGAGCAAATATTGAGGCAAAGTAATACAACCGTGCTTGAAGGCAGCACAACCCTCCATATCTCCAGCGAGATGTGAAAGTTGCTTTGAAATTTTCAAAGTTTCAACTTGGTTCAGCGCTTCTCTCTCAGTGACTGATAATTCATCGTTATTTATCCTCAATCGCTGGCAAATTCTGCTGATAAAAAACACGGGAATATCTTCATTATGAAGGTAACAGAGTATAGCCAAATACTCTGACGCTGTGTCAAGGGAGTGCAAAGCTTTAAATGATTCCAAATTCTTGGCGCTGGTTCTGGCAAGCAGTCTAGCTTCGTTTTCGTGAATGTCTTTCACTGCAGCTGGCTCTTGCATCGTTTTCAAATATGCAGCGTACGGGAAATTGTATTCGATGCAATTATATTTGGTTGCTTTCATACACACTGGGTTTCTGCCGAGATATTTCGCCAACTCTGTTGCGTCCTTTTGATTGAAAGGCTTTAATTCAACAGCAGAGTCTCCAAGTGGGTATTGGTTGATTGGATTGTCTTCTTCAGGACTCATGAGATAAGCACATGCTTCAGTGAGTGAAAAGGCTTGAATTTGAAAGCAGATAAAATGTGGGTTCATATCAGACTCAAACATCAAACTACAACTGCATTGTTCTGAAATAAAAATTGCTTGAATGAAACATTCATTGTTGTGTCGGTAGCGGTTAAGTTGTTGAATGAAGCCAATCACACTTTCTGTGAATTGATCAAATGCGAATATTGCCTTTATCCGATTTTCAATAAGCAAATCAAAAAGAGCGTTAAATTTTCCATTTTTAGCATCATCTTTCAGAGCTGGAAATTTAGATTTAATAGTTTTTGAAACTTCCCCACATTCATCCAAACATGAAGCCATTTGAAGTGCCAGTGGAGTTTTGCTTGCAAACTGCCATACAAGGGATTTATTATAAGAGGATTTTTTCGCCGAGATTGAAAGATGTTGGAGCAAGGATAACAAGAAGCAATGTTTCCCGGATCCACGATTTCCATGCAAATGAAGAAGAGCAAAGTTGGATTCTGTGTTTTTGACAAGTCTTTTAAATTCTTCCGTTTTCTAAAAAGATTTGACATAATTAGCATTTGCCCATTTTGACATAAATTAGCATTTAAAATTGGCTTGCGACAATTGACATAGGATAGGTTTATGTTGTATTTGTGTGGGTGGAAAAACACAAGGGGCGTCATCACACGGTTAATCTTTGGGTTTCCAAAGCGATTGCAGTGTGTTGTATATGATTGAAAAGTTCTTTCAGTTTTAGTAGAACCCATTATTTCAATTCAGGCAATGTCCGCTAAGTGCCCTTTCTAGGACAGATCTGTCTGTCTTTCTTGCGACTGGATTCGATTCGATCCCACCCCCTTTCGACTGCCTGTGGCACAAATTGTTTTTAAATAAATGTTTTGCTAAGTTACAATGATAAACTTAACTCCAATGGAATTTAAATAATATCACCACAAAATTTTAAAGCAAGCATGGGCAACATTCGGCCTATGATAATTCCCCAATGTTTGTTTGGTTGAAAGCAGCATGTGCTAGGCTGCGCGCCGGTGTACTTGTTTAGCTGTAAAGTGTTGTAATAGTGGAGCAGTGCTTTGTGAAATAAAGGTGTTGATTGTGCATCTTTTATTTTTGTATCGCCTGTCAGGTCCCTTTGAATTGGCTTAATAAAGTAAATGAATAAAGTAAATCTTTATACCAGTGTTAGAAAAAACAGTAACTATGTAGCAATCATTTGTATGCAAAGTTAAAAGTCATTTAAAAGATTTCATAAATAAGATTTTTTTATTTGCATTAACATAATTTTACAATGTAGACTACGTGGCTTTCTCATGTGTTTTTTATTTTGGTTATTTTTACGGAATTTATTTGAGAAATGAACAATTTAACAGAAACTTTTTTTATTTTTTTTGGTATTGTAATTGTTCGAATTATAATGTAAGTGTCTTTGTTTGTTCATATGTACCTAGGAAGCACTGTCACCATGTTTTATCAGCAATGCTTCGTAAATAAAAGCATTAAATTTACAATTCTAGCTACAATTACTCACAATAAAGTGCAACGGAGCCTCTGAAATGTGATGGACATGGAAATCTTCATTGTTAGAACAATCCTTTCGACTTAATTTGTTGGACAAGTCATCTGTAGAGACATGTTCTATGTCCGTTTTTTCGTTCGTAGTAAGTCGAGCTAAATAAAACAAAATATTTATTGATAAAAACTGCAATGTTATTATAAAAACTGTAAGCACAGAAACCTTTAATTATTAAGTTGGTTATAGGTTTAGCCGTTTAATATTCAGTTATTCATTCAATGCATTTGGTTGGTTATCATTGCTATTTGAATTTAAATAAATGAATAATGCACTAGTAAATGAATACAATGCATTGCAAGTGTCTTTGGCTAAATAATAAATGGTCGACTGGTCAATATTGGAAATTGCTTACATATCAAACTCACAGCTTTATGATGGGATAGGATATTTATGTTTATCCCCATCAATGAAAAAGAAAGGACGGTTATCACACGGGACACGGACAATTGGATCATCTCACACTACAGTCTAGTTTCTACAGTTTAGTAAACCCATTAATCCACTGTGGGTTCTGGGAATGTCCATTTAGTGCCGTGCCCAAAGATACAACAGACTAGCTAGCGACCAGTTTCTATTTCTGCAAACTTTCGGTTAAAAGGTGACGCACTATCCCTTTAAGCAATTTGTAATCCGATTCGGCAAACTGACCTTCGGACGTCTGTTATTATTATAATCAATCAGCTGGTTTGTGTTTTCATTATAAGTCACCTTTTAAAGCTACTACCGGTACTGCAAGTAAATTCTAAGCTAACATACATAACTGTTGATTCTTGGCAACAAAAATGGCAAAATACTAAATTTAAAAATAAGAAAAAATACTAAAACAATCTGAGTTCGACTGAATTAAATCAACATGTGAATCTATACAACACACTTCAATAGCTCCGGTAACTGGACGGTGGGCGCGAGGTGATCTGACGATTATCCGTGTGTTAACCCCCTTGTTTTTTATTCACAGGGATAAACATAAATATCCTATCCTATCCTGTTTCCTGTTGTATTAATTTAATATTGAGCCCTCTTTTGATATTATATAGTAGTAATACCAGTAGCCGAATATACAAACCAAGTTCAGCACTTAAACACTGAAGCAAAACCGGCTTCCAATCGTTTTTCCCAATGTGATCAATGTTGATGGAAGGTGACAGGTCTTGGATCCCTCGTTTCCATGAATTGTTTTGGAATATCCGTTTATCTGAAAATACAAAATAATGGTTTAGTTGGTAAACATGACGCTTAGAACTGGAAGATGTAACTATGATGTTAATTTGTTGGACAACGCTAAAGGGAGGAAAAGCTGGAGAATGAGGAAAACTATTCACCAAAACCATGGAAATTAATTTTATAACCCTTTCCTGAACACTAATCTCAAGCCCAGAACTAACCCTAACCCCATGTTTAAAACTAACCTTAATGCTTTAATATTCATTTTAGAGCAGTTGCCCTACTTCCCGCCTTCCCGCTTTCCCTCCTTTTAGTTTTCCCCTAATTTGTTTAAAAGCTAGGAAATAGGTCAAAATAAAAGTTAGAAGAAGTAGCTATGGAACGGGAAAATGTGTAAAAACGCTGCATTTGAAATTTCATATTTAGTCTTGTACTTGGCCCCTTATTAATGAGAGTAAGGTATTATAACATGGGTAAACGTCAGATTATCACAGGCTCATAGTCGAGTTACTGCAGATATATGGGTTGTGAGTTCTTTTTAAACATTTGGCTTTAAAACCATTGGATTAAGGTAGTGGTCATACAATACTGTGTGCCTTTTTACCTTGCTACAACCTGTTTGGCCACCTGTAAACCTTTGATCAATTAGAAGTGTGTGGGCTTTCAACCGAAAATTTCGGTTCAAAACCAGTCACTGGCTTAGTCTGCTGACTGTTGGCACTATTTGATGCTAATGATATAGCATATTTACAATGGTTTGTAATAAAACTCCACAAAAGTTCAACTTCATTCAACATACTGCAATAGCTTAAGTAACCTAACATAACCACACGATATTTTGACGATATAACCGACCTTACATTTAACCACCTACAAAGACACAACATGAATTTTCCACCAACCATGACAGTTTCTAACCTGAATCAGATTCCACAGTAACCCAGCTGATCACTGTTGTCAAGAAATCATTGAGATCTTCATTTTGTTTCTGAATTTGGTCCAACAAACTCCGAGGAATGTTGCACGCAATCAATCTACTTTTCCATGCCTCCATACCACAACTTACACATTAATTGTTCCACCTATTTCCCTAAATAGAATTAAGTTATAGTCAAAACCACAGTACACAGAGTTTTACAGCTCTCAGAAGGCACAGTTAATGGAATTAGAGAAGGCACAGTTAATGGAGTTAATGGACAAATTTCACTTATAAGTTTGGCAAAATTTGCACTTAGTGTTCTAGCACAAATTATTAAAAATAAGATAAAAAATCTAAACGCTGTCACATAATTTTACGATATATTTTACACATAAATGCAAGTTAAGAATTTACAGTGGGCTATTTAATATAGCCAGTTGCACAAATTATACTGATCTATAGCAGCCTAACTTCTTTGTCAGCTTATTTTTTATACACAGGTCCATCACCTTATACATTTTTAGACTGTGGAAACCAAATTAACCCAGGTCGCTACTTTGAATTAATTCTCTCAGTTTATTTGCATCTTCCACAATGTTCTCATTATGTGGATCGATCTTTAACGCTGCCTCATAGTCCATCAATGCTTCAACATACAGCTCAAGTCCATGGTAGGCCACAGCTCTTCTAAGATGAGCCTTCAGCCTTCCCTTTGAGTTGCTATCCACCGCTGGTTGCATTAGATCAAGGGCAGTGGAGCAATCTTCTGCAGCTTTGAAGAGATTCCTCACTTTTAAGTGGCAAGCTGAGCGGTTGAGGAACAGAATGGGAGCTTTAGGTTGGATCTTGATTGCGAGGTTGTAAGCGTTAACTGCAGCGAGATAATCCCCAGCGCTGAACAGCTGTGCTCCTTTGTCTTTCAACCAATCTGGATCTTTCTCGTGTTCAGCGAGGTCCTGGTTGTCCACACTCATTCTCTTCCTGGCATCAGCTTGCTTCTGCAGCCATTCATCCTCTTCTTGTGCTTTCGATTCACGTTGAGGAGTGGGGAATACCCTTGGCGTAAAATTAACCGCGATTTTTCCGGCTTTTCTCGGACCGAACTTTGACTCCACTCTCTTCTTTCCAACAACTGCAGATTTACCTTCACCATTCGTTTTAACATTTTCGACTCTTGACTTTTCATCTGCAGGCTCCTTTATGGAATTTTCATCATCAAATATTTCCGTAATTTTGACCGAATCGTCAATGATTGCTGCAGGCTTAGCTGCTTCCAATTTCATTTTATTTTCATATTCTTTTAATAATTTAATCTTCTCATTTTCCGCTTCTCTGCGTTTCTGTTCCTTCCATTTATTCATCTCGTCCGCAGCGTTAACTCTCTCAGTCTCCTTCTCCAACTCTATTTTGCTTCTCCCTTGCTCTTCCAACTGCATCATCTGCTTAAGAGCAAATTTTTTATTCTCCTCCTTAATTCCAGATCTTTCCACAGTCGAGTTCTTAATCCTCTCTTCATCGTATGCAATAGCTTCCTGTTTCTTTTTGAACCAGAACGCTTTATCATTTGCTTGAGAAGTTAGAATTTCACCCCAAATTTCCGGAGTCTCTTTAACTAGGGTAAAGAAAACACAGCCGTCACGTATTTTTGCCGAACTTTTTTCGTCATTAACAGGTGCATAGAGCACAGCTTCAAATAGGAACGGTGGATAACTAGCCTTTACAAATTCAGGTGTACATAACAAATCAACGTTTGAAGCTTTTGCGCCTTTTAGAGGTACGGTAATATATAACTGTTCTTTAGTTTCAGACCACTTGTAATCCTTCACTATAATCGGCATGATTAACCCTGTAAACTCGGTCTTTTAAATTTAACAAAAAATATTTGTTTTGAAAGATAGCTTCGGTAACAACAATAGATGTCCCGTTTTAAACATTTTTTAGTGGATTACACCTGGAATAACCACTGAGATAAATCTAAGTTAAACAATTCTATATTCTTAATAGCAATAGCAAGTAAACTTATAATACCTGTTCAGATAAAACAGTTCCTCTTTTATAAGAGAAATTCCTTTCGTTTACCACCCGGGAAATTACCGACCGAAACCAACTTCGTATGTACAAAAATGAACTACATGTATCTAGTATTATTGTTATTTTAGATTTTCTTACATGTTTTAATTAGATACAGTACACCGGTGAAACAATGGATACTAAATGAAACCGAAACGTCATTGAATCCCCTATGTGGTTAAATTGGAATTTCTGTGGTAGAAAACGCAACTGCTTTAGGGGATTTTTGGAAATCGTTTTTGTGTGAATTTGTTGTTGTTATGAGTAAAATTGCCGAGCAAAAAGTTAAGTATAAAGCAAATCAAAAGCAAATTTGAGCGGACAAAATATTTTTTATAAGCTCCTTTCAATTAATCTTTTAAACAATACCACGAAACTGCCGTCGTAATTCCCCCGCATGTTTTCCAGTTTTAGTGGTAGCGTTATTCCGCTATAGCCCAAACAACTGTAGTAAACACAGTTATAGGACAGAAATGTTGTACAATTTAAAACGATATTTTCAGAGGTGCTTATGCTCCTTGAAACCTAACCCAGTAAAATTTTAAAACGATTTATAAATCACAAAAAAACACACAAACTTCACCATGTTTATTTAAATTCTTTCTTTTTATATAAATAATTACTAGCTTGTCTGTCCGGCTGGTTAGCCTAGCGGTTAAGTGCATAGCCTTTCAATCGAAAGGTTGCAGGTGCGAAACTGGTCACTAGCTAGTCGGTTGTGTCCTTGGGCAAGGCACTTTACGGACATTGCCTGAACCCAGCAGATTAATGAGTTCTACCAAATTAAAGGAACGTGCGTGTCTACACAACACACTGCAATAGCTCAGGTAACCTGACGATGGGCGCGAGGTGATCTGACGATTGCCAGTGTGTTAACCCCCTTGTGTTTTCCCGTTCATGGAGATAAACATGAATATCCTATCCATTATTTGTCATACCACTCTTTTATGTTTGTGTTTGGATTTTCAATTATATCCATATTTGTTTAGGTATATGTTTGATGTTCTTCAATGATGGTGGTAAATGCTGCAGCCTAACAAAACAATTAAAATAATATTAAATTGAAAAAAGAACATATTTTTGTCATATTTCCAGACATTAAATAGTCCAAGTAACGATGTCAGTTGAATGTGAAAAACCGAATGTAATATTTCTGTTGAATGCAAGGGAATTTGGGTCAACAATAAACCGATTTAATTTTCGAAAGAAGTATTCCAAGTACCATGAACGTGCACATTCTGATTTCAAAATACTAAGATCTCTCTACTGTTCCAGTGGGGCTTATTTAGAGGTATTTTTTGCATTGTTATTAAAATTTCCTTAACCCTGTTAATTATTTTTTTAAAAATGAATAAAATAATAGTTTAATTTTGTAGCCCAATTTTCACAAGGTTAATCAACAGCACTTAATTAATATTTTAATTTCCATCATAACAACCACATTTAATTATCCGACAGATTAGTCTGTTGTTTTAGTGTGTCGCCTTTTAGCCGAAGGGTTGCAGGTACAAGACTGGTCGCTAGCTAGTCTGTTGTGTCCTTGGGCAAGGTACTTTAAGGACATTGCTTGAACCCAACGGATTAATGGGTTCTACCAAATTAAAGGAACATGTCTGTCATAAACAACACACTGCAATAGCTCCGGTAACCCGACAGTGGGCGCTAGGTGATCCGATGATTACCCGCATGTTAACCCCCTTGATTTTTTCCATTCACGGAATAAACATGTATATTGTATCCTATCCTAATTAAACTGCAAAACTGTAATGTGCATGATACAATTTATATAAAGTTTTTTATTAATTTATCAATTTATATGTAGTCTTAACCATGTTTTATTAATTTCTTTATTCCCAGACGATTGCATGTCGGAAAGTGGAGGCATCGAAAACTCCAGCGTTCTTCCACGGTCGATTATTCACCCAAAACTTCCAAACTTGGTTCAACCTTTTCACCGGACCAACTTCTGGACCTTTGCTCATGAGTTCTGATGTGTTGGCTGAATTTAAAAGTAAATTTTTCTGCGTGCGCTTCGTAGATTTCTAATATAATATTTGCAAAATTAAAGCCCTAAAACTTGTTTAGTTTCTAAGATATAAATAATAAAAAATGAATCATTATTTTTACATGATGAAACACTTTGTACACAAAATGAGTTGCAGGTTAAAAAGTACTGTATCAAATAAAAGTACATATTAAAAATTATCTGAAAGTTCTTGTAATGCTAAATTACATACAACCACACTCATGTATATTGAGTTGTGCGTAAAAATCCCTAATTTTTCCGTAACTTATTTTCCCACCAGATGCAAGCGGAACCACAGGGGATGGGAAAATTAAAATTGTCGACGCCGTTTGCATCCAACCAGCGTACTCTTGCACACCACCAAGTGACGGAAGTCGCAGAGGAGCTCAGATGATCCTCCTAAGTAAAGGTGGAAACTTCTGATGATCTCGCATCAATCCAATCATATAGTCAGCATTTTTCAGACACTGGCTGACTTGACCGTTACATTCCGGTGTATTATGTATTATGGCCTACATTACTCGTCCAAGTGTCATTATGTACCCACCCATACTAATATAATGTATCATGGTCCACATTCCTGGTCCCAGTGCTACCATAGACCCACCCATACTAATATAATGTATCATGGTCTACATTCCTGGTCCCAGTGCTACCATGGACCCACCCATACTAATTTATTGTATCATGGCCTACATTCCTGGTCCCAGTGCTACCATGGACCCACCCATACTAATGTAATGTATCATGGCCTACATTCCTGGCCCCAGTGCTACCATGGACCCACCCATACTAATGTAATATATCATGGCCTACATTCCTGGCCCCAGTGCTACCATGGACCCACCCATACTAATATAATGTATCATGGTCTACATTCCTGGTCCCAGTGCTACCATGGACCCACCCATACTAATTTATTGTATCATGGCCTACATTCCTGGTCCCAGTGCTACCATGGACCCACCCATACTAATGTAATGTATCATGGCCTACATTCCTGGTCCCAGTGCTACCATGGACCCACCCATACTAATGTAATGCATCATGGCCTACATTCCTGGCCCCAGTGCTACCATGGAACCACCCATACTAATGTAGTGTATCATGGCCTACATTCCTGGCCCCAGTGCTACCATGGACCCACCCATACTAATGTAATATATCATGGCCTACATTCCTGGTCCCAGTAATTAGGATGTGGGTAAGGAGTCTTTAAAAGCATCCCTAATAATGTATCATTGTATAAAAGGTGGATGGCTCTACCAAGTGGATGTATTGGAAGGGAAATCGATCGATTCCTTCTTCATTCCGAGCAAATATTCACTGAACAACATAATCGCAGAAGGTGAAGATATTTCCACAGAGAAAGGTAGATTGAGGGTCGAATGATAAAGTGTTGCGAAGTATAATGTTAAACTTAAAAAAGTGTATAGAATATTGTAAGAATGTAAGTGCAATGTTAAAATAGAAAAGTGTTTCATACAATTATTACAACATTTATTGCCATTTTTATTTTTGCGTTTTTTACTGAGCTCAGTTTTGAACCCATAATAGTCTAGTCACCAAAACCGTTTTTTGTATATTATTTAGTATATATATATAACAAATAATCATTTTTTCATTTACTTTATTGTATGTATGTTTTATGCAGCATGACCAAAAATCATTTAATCGCAGTGTTTCATGTGGTGATAACTATCATACAATATACCACACACAATTCAAACTTTGCTTCATGCAGGTAAAGTGTCCAGTGAGTTTAACCCAATACATTCCTACCTCTATGCAACCACAAATGAGTGAGTATCTTGCGTTGAATTATTGTTTTCTAACTTTAAACTTTTGATCATATATGCATGATGGATAAAATAGTTTATTGTCAAATCATTATGTTTAAGTTACTTTAGACCAAATTTAAGTTTCCATTATGGTTTCCAGGAAGGCAATTTGGAAGGCAAAGGTGCAGTTTGCACCCCTGGTACCCCAAGGTTTACGCCTATGAACATTTATTGGCTGAGTGCACTTAAATTGAAGAAACGGCTTAACCATACACAAATGGGAAGCACGGGATAATCTGACGGTTGTATGTGTGATAACACACCTTGCATATTCCCATTCACGGAGATCATACATGAACATAACAACTTCTTCCTTGCAAACCGCCCAGTTAGTCTGGTGGTTTAGCACGACGCCTTTCAACTGAAAGGTTGCAGGTTCAAAACTGGTTGCTAGTTAGTCAGTTGTGTCCTCGGGCAAGGCACTTGGCAGACATTGACTGAACCCAGTGGATTGATAGGTTCTACCAAAATGAAGGAACATGTGTTTGTTCATGCGGACAAACATGGATATTAATATTATATCCTTTTTATAATACACATTGCAATAAACCTGGCACCCCGATTAACATGAATATTCTATCTGGATATCCTGCGAAACTGGTCGCTAGGTAGACGGTTGTGTCCTTGGACAAGGCACTTTACGGACAATGCCTGAACCCAGCGGATTAATGGGTTTTATCAAATTGAAGGAACGTGTGTATCATACACAACACACTGCAATAGCCAACCCTACGGTGGGCGCGAGGTGATCTGACGATTGCCCGTGTGTTAACCCCATTGGTTTCCCATTCACGGGGATAAACATGAATATTATATTATATCCTTTTTATAATACACAATACACATTGCAATAAACCTGGCACACCGATTAACATGAATATTTTATCCGGATATCCTATTAAGCATCAAGTGTAAATATCCTAATGCATGTCCCAAATATTCCCCCGAACCCCCAGAGACTGCGAGAGCATCGTGATCAAATCCTCGCGCAAGGTCCTCCAAGGCTCCTCCACCACAGCGTTCCTCATCCTCCATCTCTACCCGCTCCGCGTCCATTGTCACTTCCTCGTCGCCGTGGCAACCCCCTCCTCCAACCCACCAATCACAGCCGAGGTCACCTCCGATTTCCTGGTCGTCACGGCAACCAAGGCGTCGAAAATCAGTTTCTACTCGCTCAAAGACGTGATCGACGAACACAAATATGATTCGACCGTTAAGTTAAAAGAAAGGGTGAGTTCATGATGAAAAGGGTGAGTTTATGAAGTAGGTGGTCGGTTACCTGTGCTTCCTAAAAACTTGTATCTTTATTAATCCCAATCCACCCAAAAAACATTTAAGGCGTTCTTACAGAATGCTAAATAAGAAATGTAATAAAAGTCGAAATAGATTGAAACAAAACAAAAAATGATATCTTTTAAACAAACAGTTTTTTTTTTATCCCCAGATTTTTACCAAAGTTGGTAGATGCAAGTTGATTAATTATAAACATGTTGTTTTGCAAGAAGGCAGTTTTAAAACCCACGAAAACGTTGTGTGGTGTATAATAATCCCACCCAGGCAGAAATCATTTGAATATGATAGGATGTTCATGTTTATCCCCGTGATTGGGAAAACCAAGGGGGTTAACACACAGGCAATCGTCAGATCACCTTGCGTCCACCATCGGGTTACCGGAGCTATTGCAGTGTGTTGTATGTGATTCACACGGTATTTAATTTGGTAGAACCCATTAATCCTCTGGGTTCAGGCAATGTCTGGTAAGTGCCTTGCCAAGGACACAACCCACTAGCTAGCGACCAGTTTTGAACCTTAAACCTTTCAGTTGAAAGGCTTCGCACTAAACCGCCAGACTATCCGGCCAGACCGTTGGGGGTGTGAATATTCAACAACCATCACACATCAACAGGTGAAAATGATTTGTCCGATCGGCCGAAGAGATTTCATTTTGGGTGAGATCGGTGATTCGCACATCGGCATCCCCTACACCATGCGCCCTGTCGAGTTGTCGTCTAAGACTTGTTTATTCCAACATTCCGCTTGTCTGTTCAAAACCGCCGCGTTAAAACACAACATACAATTTGGTGGGGTGCCCTACCATTACATAGTGGCCTCCAATAGACATGGTACTGCATGGGCATTGAAGCACTTGTATGATGATACTGAAGCCACAAGAGAGCGATTCCAGGTTTGTTTTTCTCATAGATGATTCTGGATGTTTATAGAGTCAATTTAAACCACACAGAAAATATGTCGGATACCTACTTCTGGATAGGACACTAGTAATTCAGTGAAAATAGAAAAGGGATGGAAAAACGCAGTGGAATACCATACACATGTGTATAGTCCAGTCACTGAAGCTGATGCATTGGAAAAGTTAAAGACATTGCTATAATTAGATCGGGGCCCCAAATACTTCAGGTACCCTAAAATAACCCTGCAACCCCCAAAATAAACCAGAAATACCTTTTGCAACCCCTAAAAATGCCCCTGCAACCCCCAAAATACCCTGCAAAACCCATAAATACCCCAGATATCCCCAGGTACCCCCAAATACCCCTGCAACCCCCAAATACCCCCAGGCACCCTTAAAAACACCCGAATACCCTGCAAAACCCACAAATAACCCTGCAAACCCCAAATTTTCCCAGGTATCAGAGAAATGGGACTCCACCCACTGGAACAGCGTAAGGTTCCACGAGGACGACACGGGGAGGATCGTGAAGCAAGATGTCTCTTCCGTGGAAGTATTTTCCATCACCCACCACCACCATCCACATTATGGTAGGTGGGAACGGTTTGCGTGTGAAGTATAATTTAATTATGTTAATTCATGTCATGATTTAATTAATGTCTTGTCTTCTCGCCACACGATACATTTAATATCATTGTGTACTGTGTGTTAGAGTCGAGCATATATTTTTATTAAATAATACAGGATACCAGCGATTTTAAGACAAGGGTACAGTTGACACCCCTAACTTTCATACTTTGCTTAATGACTCTGTATATATGTAACCTTTTATTATAAATATTCAATTTTGTTGTTTAAAATTTTTAATACAATATTTATATGTACAGAAATGAATTTGAATACTCTTCAATTAAATATGGAATTCCCGTAGAACTGATCCCCGTTACACAACTCACCCTACCCTACTGTGCAATGTCGATGTCTTTCAACCACCTCACCCTACTGTGGCTATTAACAAAAATATTATTGAATTTAAAGAAATATTATTTAATACTTTAGGATGTTATATTAAATACAGCATTCCCTTACTGTTGGTCCTCGCTTTCCACCATACAATGTTGATGCCTCTCAAACCACCCTCACTGTGCAATGAAACACCTTTCCACAGATAACAACCCACCGTCACAATCCAGCAAGGACAGTGTTGCCAGTTGTAGTGTGATCCGTAACTTTTCCATCAGTGTTGATACGGAGATGGAAACACGTGATGACAACGCTCCACAATGGCAGTATCCGTTCTCCCACGATATCCAGCGTAAGATGTTTCATTGAATATTATGGACCGCCATGTTAATACATCTTACACAGGGTCATGTCTGTGGTCTGTCAAACACCACGCGCTCACAATCACCATAGCTGTTGCAATGTGTTGAATAAGACATTTGTTTGATTCACTGGGTCCATGTACAATTAATGGGATAGGATATTTATGTTTATCTCCGAGAATGGGAAAACCAAGGGGGTTAACACACGAGCAATCGTCAGATTACCTCGGACCGCGAAACACCTTCCAAAAATTAAAACGACGCTCATGAAGCAAAACATTTATGTAAAATTAAGTTTTCACGCATCTTTTCTTCCAATCAACTTAACAAACAATTTGTCATGAAAGCTTACAGGCTACATGGGCATTTATGACATCACAAGAAGCTATTTAATGTCACATTAGTGCAATTCAATAGTACAGAACTCCTACTATAGTAGAAAATAGTACAACTCCTATTATAGTAGGAGTAAACATTTAAAAAAATGCCAAGGTTAGAGGCGTCTCATTTTTCCTTAAACAATGCATCCGGGTTAATATGTTTTGTTTTAGAATTTTAACGTTGCTAAATTTTTCGTTTTACTTCCTTATTTTTTCAAGGTGACCTTGAGTCATTTAAAAAATTGCTATTTTTTTAAAAAAGTTTGAGAACCGCTGCACTAGACTAATCTGTGGGACTTATTTAAACAAACACATCCCCATTCACAGCGTTACCCCCACACACTATCACCACCCACGGTCGCGCAAGTAGGAAACCACGACCGTGGTATGGAAGTGCGTACCACCGGAGTCAGTGTGTGGCTGAGAACGATGGACATATCCTTGCTCATGTGGAGTATGAACATGAACTCAACGTGCTTGGGCTGCTTTATTATAAACCAATCGGACCTGTGGTAACTGGTTGGGGTAAGTTGTGTGTGGTCATATTTATTTTATTACTTGATAGTCCGCCAGATTAGTCTAGTGGTTAAGTGTGTCGCCTTTCAGCTGAAGGTATGAAGGTTCGAAACTGGTTGCTGGTAAGCTGTGTCCTTACGCAAGGCACTTAACAAACATTGTCTGAACCCAGCGGATTAATGGGTTTTACTAAATTAAAGGAACGTGTCTATCATACACAACACTGCAATAGCTCCGGTAACCCGACGGTGGGTGCGAGGTGATCTGACGATTTCTCGTGTGTGAACCCCCTTGGTTTTCCCATTCACGGGGATAAACATAAATATATCCTATTTCTACTTGAACCTATTTAGATCTCTATTTTTACCTGTGCAGTTTTACATTGATCCAACCATGTGGTATGTAACATGGTGGTGAAGAAACTCTTGTGGGCAATCGTCAGATCTCGCGCCCACCGTCGGGTTACCAGAGCTATTGCAGTGTGTTGTGTATGATTGAGACGTTCCTTTAATTTGGTAGAACCCACTAATCCACTGAATCAGGCGGTGTATGCTAATTGATATGCCTACAAAACAACTGACCAGGTAGTGGATGGTTGCTGGGTCCAAGGGATATTCATTAATTGCCAGAAAAGACAGAAACGATATTGTTTCCCACTTCAATAAACACATCCCCCCCCCCAGAAATTGAAGAATGCAGTGCCAACCTCCACCTTTCGTTATACGACAACTTCAACGGATCGTGTCTCGCTAATTTTCTCGTCGATTCCGACATTTCCCCGTCCGACCGCGACGCCGTCTCGATCACGATCGACCAAGACACCGTGATCTACATTCGACTCCGCGCCAACGACCACAGAGTGCAATATCGCGTGTTGCGCCTCAACCGACAACCAGGCAGTGACATCATTGTAACAGACGAACCGACCTAAATTGCATTTTTATTAAAAATCATAAATATCTTAAGTTTCTTGTGCCAAGACGCGTATAGGATCTGATTGATATAAGTTCGACGTTGGCTTGGTGGGTTAATGCATCGGCTTTTAACTTAAAAGTTGCAGGTTCGAAACCAGTCGCTAGCTACTCGGTTGTGTCTTTGAGCAAGACAAAATCTTTTTTTAATTCTATTACTAATTATTTCAAAATATTTAAACACAGTAACGCTTAAATCAATGTCAGAACAGTTGCACCATTTGGATTTAAAACTTCCAAAATTGACCCTTTTTAGGCAAAACTTACTCTCAAAATTACAAATTGAATTTAGAATTCAGAAGAGTTTGTTGTTCTTACATTGATAAAAGCACTGATGTTTCTTATTTTTTTATTGAGACTAATTTACTTCTGTTTGATAGCAAACTTTTATGTGATTATAAAATGTTTTGTATTTTCATCTGTCCTAGCACCAATACGTTTGTGGGCAACTATGCAATGTTAGTTGATACACATGCTAGCTATCAATGGACTATAACCACATTCCCTTACTGCTGACTTGTTGCATATTATTTCATTCAGTTTAATGTAAGTGGCTTTTCTAGGGATAAAAACATTAATAACCGGGATGAAACTTGAATAAAGTGCCAGCTAGCGGTTCTGTCTTTGGGCCATGCACTTAGAAATTAGTGTTCTGCAAATACTAAAGTAATGCCTTAATCATATACAACCAACTGCAATAACTCCGGTAACCGAATGGTTGGCGATGGTAATCTAACATTTACCTGTGTGTTAACGTCGTATGTTCTTTCAGATAAAAGTTAATGAACTGATTAAATACCTGGTTCCTTACCTTGCTGCTGCTCCTATTCACAGCAATAAACTAATTAGTGTAATATATGAAACTTCCCTTCTCTTGTCCCTTTGTGATAACCACGATTGCGAACAAAGCTTGGATTGCAATGTATTTGATACATAAAGTAGCAACAAACAAGAATAATATGTTCACCTCATCAGGGTAAAAATAAAAAATATTTTTAAAAACGTTGCGTTAAAAGTAGGCTGCTGGGAACAAACGATCGCCTTTGTACACACAACCATATTTACAAATTAAAATTTCTATTTACAAAAAATGATAAAAATTAGCTTGTTCTAATTAATAACGTACGTTGTAACACTTGGGAAATTATAGCTGGGAAGAAAATGTGTAATTGAAGAAATAAAAACGAAAATAGTAAAGACTACGTGAGCAGGGGTTCAATACATTTCAAGAAAACAGTTTCATTCTTGTGCCAAGAAGTATGGTGTACGCCGGATATTGTGCATTCATGCAATCGACCAGTTTGGTCGAGTGTTTTTAGTCCAATGTTGTCTGATTGGTACATCTGTAATAGAAGTAAGTTGTATTTCCAAATGTTTTTCGGTTAATTCTATCATGTCAAACAGTTAATTGAAAGGTTTTTAGGTTCTTAACCTCAACCAAAAATTACTTGAACGCGACAAACATAAATTCAACACAGTCGTACAAAGCATATATTCGAGACACAGTAATAACTCTTTGGGCAGGATATAATCTGCTGGTGTGGTATATAGGTCTGTGTTGCGGTTCCTCTAAATACCCAGTGTGTCAAGAGTTAGGGTTAGGGTTTCAAGTGTGCCCATACTGGGTATTCATACAGTCATCCATGTCTTTCCCATCCAAGGTATTTAAATGTTTAATATTATTGGGTAAAACAGGGTAACTGAGGAGTAAAACAAGAAATGTTTTGGGACAAAACAGGCATTGTTTTAACTATATGTACCAGAACACCAACTAGCTTCAACATCTCAAATTATCACTGGTCAACAAAAACATAGTTTTTTTTTTAAACGAGAATAAGAACACTTATTTCTGGCTAACATCGAGGCGCTGATTCTAAATCTGGCATTAGTTTTCTACTAGCACATCAGGATTTTGAGATATGAGGGGTATGGTGTGTAAGAATGACTGTATTTTGTATCCCTTAAATGACCATATT
The DNA here is from genome assembly GCA_000149265.1 of Ciona savignyi. NCBI lineage: Eukaryota > Metazoa > Chordata > Ascidiacea > Phlebobranchia > Cionidae > Ciona > Ciona savignyi. The sequence continues at coordinate 899,076 of CH002367.1, forward strand.
TCTGCCATTAACATGGTTGCTGGAACTTCAAAAATTTTCCGAATCTGTAGACCAACAAATATATCTTCTCTCAACTTAGCTAGGCTTGATTATAGCATGGGAAACTTTAACAGCGAAATTCAAAACCATTGGAATTCTGTTTTGCCATAGCTTTTACAAAGTTCTTTATTAATCCTAGCTTAATATGCAATGGTGGCAATAAAACTTGAAAAATATGTGAACTATAGTTTAAAACAGCTCTTCAATATCATGGCAATAACAAAGAAATCCCTCAACCTTGAAGGCCGAAGATAAGTCCCAATTGCGCTTCCTGTAGTAACACTTACTTTGACATCTTTTTCAACCATATTTCGTTCTTTTAACTTTAATGCAACGAGCTGCGCTTTTTCCTTGGAAAGACATAGATCTCTAATAAAGGCATTTAAATGTTTTTGTGAAAAAAAGATGGGATCTTCTGTGGTACCGGTATCAGAATAGTTGGAAGAAATTAATCCGCCAGAGTTGTGTAAATCAGTACTGCTATCAGTAGTATTAACTAAAGGTAGTGGAGGTACTGGTGGTGACATTGATTTATCATAATGAACAGGGGTCCTTACTGAATCCAAGTTGGAATATGTTATCTTGTCTTTCTGTTTAAAGGAAAACCCCCTTGTTTAGTAAGAAAAAAGAGCAATATTGACAGTGATCGTCAGCATCACGCCAAATCATTGGGATAAAAAACGGTATAGAAGGAGACCATTTATATACCCAGTTGTGCAAGCCTAAGCTCCATATCTTGCATATTTTATAGGATGCCCAGGTATTATCTTGGTTGCCTCATGGGTAACCAAAATATGCCGCATACATCTTTTTGATATCATAAGTGATTCTTTGCTGTTTTTGCTTGTAAACTTTCCACAGACAAAAAAATCAATCTGTATGGTTTAAGCAGTTTCTGGGCATTATGGTAGGCAATATATTTAGAAATTACTTGTAAAAATACTATGTATATTACTATTTTACAACTACAGAAATAACTAATTTATTTGAATACAACATATTACCATATAATGTTAATATAATTCCCTCAGTTCCGCCTGGTATGTTCCTACATTTTTCACTCTCTACACTAACTGTACTCTACTCTACACTTAAATAAACTTGCAAAAATATCCTTTCATCCCTTCCTTGTTATTTAGAGCTTGCACTTGGGTTGTTTTTTTCATTTAAGAATGTATGTTGTATTGTATTTGGACTGTAAAACAAAAATTGATTTAAAATTGCATAAACCAAAATATCTCAAAAACCTGATGTGCTAGAGAAAAAGTAAAATCATTTTTGGAATCTGCATTAAAAATGCTTTAAGATACGATAATTAGAATTTTTGTTTAAAATTTGCTGTTGACTAGTGTTATTAGACTAACATCCAGTGATGGGATTCAAAATTTTAAGAACAGGTTCTCTTTTGTATCGTACTTACTAACAACAGGTTCCCTTAAAGGTCTAATGTCTGTAAAAAAGCAAGAATCGGATCGGTGATTATCCCGACGTTCCAAGAACGGGTTCGACCGAACCCATGCGAACCTCTTGAATCTTATCACTGCTAATATCAAACAACCATCAATAACAAACTTACATCCAATTTCCTCATTGGAACGACTTGTTCGTTCTCGTCGAAACATCCAAACTGAGCGGATTGCCATGGAGCGATCACCCCATCATCCGGACCCCCGATCAACATCATGTTCTTCAGTCGGAGCATGTTCTTCTTCCATGCTGGAGGAAACTTGAAGTCCTCTTTGATGCTTTCGTTGTTCAATGCGGCCAGGTAGTCGCTGTATTGCCGATACATCTTCGAGTGATGCGGGTCTAAATGATGGAATTATAAACATTTATTATTTATGCGGATGGATAAATATTTTAAGTCCGTTCGAATAGCTTGGTGGTTTAGTGCATCGTCTTTCAGCCTAATAGTTACAGGTTTGAAACTGGTGGCTAGCTAGTCGACAGTGCCTGAACCCACTGTAAACATTCATTTTTTCATGCGAATGAAGATTTTAAGTCCAGCCGAACAGCTTGGTGGGTAAGTGAATCGTCTTTCAGTTGCAGTTTGGAAGCGGTCGCCAGCTAGAAGACATTGCCTGAATCCACTGGATTAATGGGTTCAAAAACAAACGTCTCAAAGATAAATAAACTGCAATAACCCAGGTGGACCTAATGTTGTCTGACGATTTGCTATTTGCTAACGCCCTCTTATGATAAAACATGAATTCTATTTTATTTAGGATTATTTTTTTATTGTAATAATACAAATGTCAATGTACGGTAGGTAGCATAAGCAAAATCTATAATTGGTTCATTCCAATAACACACACAACTAGCTACAGTTACATAGCACGCCAGTTGATCAACCAACATACTAAACCACACAAGGAGCTAGCTAGCTGGTACAAAAAACAAACATTGAAGCTCACCTTTCCAGTAATTTCCGATGGACCACAGTTGGCCATAATGTGTGTAGAATATCTTGTATAATTCTTCCTTCAGCGCAGATGGAAATAACCAGTTGATGAAAGAAGTGTCTGCAGAAAAGTAAGGTAAATTTATTTGGTTTAGTTTTGATTTTTTTGACCTAGTATTAAATAACAGCACATAAAACAAAACACGACACAGAAACAAGGAAAAGACGGCAAAACTTACAGTTATTATAACAAGGCATTAAAGAAAAAATGCAAATATTAAAAATATATTGGACGCGCCCACCATACCTATTTAGGTTTATTTATTTGGATAATCATTTTTGATGGGATAAAAAATTGGGCTTAAAAGATATTGTAGTTATCTTCAATGTTTTTAATCTGACAGTCATTAAAACATGTCTATTATCCAATCAATTTACTTTAGATATATTTAGACATGGTCACCTAAAAATTACCTCCAAATTGTCCATTTAGTGGAGATGATAGTGCAATGAAATTATGAATGTTGTGGTTGGAGTCTGTTTGGACGAGTCCTCTACCGATAATACCCCCTGTCAATTCAATTTAATTTTCAAATAATAATTAAAAAACAAACAATCGAAACCAACAAATACTTAAATCCGACCAAATGCAGTAATGAAATCTCTATACCGTACATTTGCGCTTAATGCAGTGAAAGATCCAAAGGATCAATTAGTCAAACTACATTAAGTTTATATATATATAATATATATATATATATATATATATATATATGTGTGTGTGTGTCAATAAGCATCAAATGTATGACACATATATACGCCTTGTGTAATATTGCCTGTGTCATACATTTCATGTTTATTGACCATCCATCGATTATTAACTAACTAGTGGGCGTTTTCGCTGCCAAGCTGCCGTTCTATGACGTCACATTGCATTGCGCTTTGAACGCCGCGGGCAGCGATCAGCTGAGTAGCCACGTGAGAAGGTTACTACGGTTCATTGGTGAGGGAGGTTACTGTAGGCCAGACTGAATACGTAAAAACATGGCGCGATAGAGGTTACTGTAGGTCGCGTACTAACCTTGCGAATATCCGATAAGATGGACGCCGTCCTTGGCTTTTTGCATTAAAGGGGTGGTGAAATTCCTTATTTTGTCAAGTTGATCCCATAATGGGATGAAACTATGGTAGTGATCAAAGAAATCTAACGTGTGTACTTCCGTTCCAGGATGGTGCTGAAATAAAAATGATTTGTTACGGCCAAATCCATAACGTACATCGCAATTCAAACTAACTTTTTATATCTTTTGCATAAAAATTACAATGTGAAAGATCAAAATATTTTACCTTTGTAATGAAACCGCGCAAATCGCTCAAGTCTTTTGCATCGTCCAAAATTCCGTGGACCACAATTACTGGCTTGTATCCAAAGGTTTTAATTGCTTGGCAAACCAATAGAACGGTCGATATCAGACTTGCCCACGTAGACATTTTAACAGACTTGAAACTAAGCTAGAAAACAGGCTGAGCCCTTTCCCAATCTGCACAAAATAAGAAGATAACTAACAGACGTTCGAACATAAATGATTCAAAATACACAACACAAAACGAAAGATGACGCGCTTTATCACGTGACCCCCATGTGCTATGACAACATCCTTTCTTTGTTAGATTGGTGGAGTAATACCACGCTAACTACACAAACGCAAGCTATTTCCTGAGTTCTTTAAAACTTGTGTAGTCGTAAAGCTAACTGCCTGTGTTTTGTATCTAAATAGTCTTGCAGGTTCGCGTTTAACACTTCATTGTACTGCCAAGCGCAATAAATGCAACACGCACAATTAGTTATATAACCAGCGGTTGGTATGAGTGACAACTTATCACCCGAAGGTAAGCGGTCTTGCATCCACGATTTCGAAAAGAAAAAGGCGTTCGCTCTTTCATTATATAGGTTACTAGCGTACTTGTGTGTGTGCTTAACCATGGTATTAAACTTCTATACTATATGTGTGTGTTCTTTGATAAAATATCATTTTATTCCACATCAATATTTAAGAAAATATATAAAATAGATTATGATAATATATTTATTGCTGTCAGCTATTAATTATGTTTTTTTAATGACGTATTTTTAATGACATCAGAAACAAACAACAACAGGAAACGAAACTGGCCTGTGTCACGATACAGTTGTATAATATATACATGATAGAAGTAAATTAATATATGGGAAAGTAAAATGAATACATGATAATTATGCTCCAAAGTGCTAAGTGATTTTTTGTTTAACGGTCACGTAATTTCCCCCGTTATACCGCGTAAATTTACTGACATATTTTAACTACTCTAGTTTTTTGTCGTTTTATCTAGCCTTCTTTTTTAATTAACTGTGCTATTCTTTATTAATGTAATGAAGGAACAAAAAATAAAGTAATCTTACTCCTTTGGGTATTAACTAGCATTTAGAACAGCCATGAGTAAAATACGGCCCGTGAAGGGATTTAGATCGGCCCGCAGATTGTATCTAACCATAGCCTGTAATTAAGATATTAAATACTATTTACGTAATAACGGCCCACCAAGGACTTGGATGGGACATGAATGGGCATTTGCACTAAATGAAATCGTTCGATGACTATAACTCCAGGTTTAAAACTAAATCGAATGCCCGAATATTCATTTTAGTGAGCAGTTTCCCACCTTCCCTCCATCCCGCTTTTCCTCCTTTTAGTTCCCCTGTGCTTACGCTCAATTTGCTGCAGCTAGTATATTATATGTTTTATATATCGACGAAATCGCAACAGGTTTTGCTCAAACCATTCATCTACTAGGTTTATGTAATGTGCGCTAAGTCCCATTCCCAATAACACAATTGACTAGAAAACTGCTGGCTTTGAACCAAAAACGTTTCAGCTGGCGATCTAAAGACTTAACTCTCTTAGTTTTTTCGGGTATTATGCACTTCCTTCCTTATTACAGACATGGATTAATGTCAAAACTTTAATCCTTCCAACATTCACTGGAAGATTATGTAGGATTTCCGTACTTATATCCATTCTTCCGTATTAAATACGGACTAATAACATGACGTAATTAACTAAACTTGTGGTCGTGTTGACCTAATACATACACGACTTAATCTCTCAATAAGCTTCGCATTAAGCAACGCCCATTACATGCCCACTGCTGTGTCTACTAAAGGTGTCGCCCGTAGTTTCGCATTTTGTAGGCGAATACGAACTCATCTGACCCGCCACAACGAAAACATGTTGTTGAATCGTCGGTATGCTGGCTCCGATAGCAGTGCTATAAAATGAAGAGTCTTGTTTGTGACCAAGTTACTCGAATCGACCCAATTTTACCCACTTTAGAGTGTGGTCGCGCCCTTTCGTTTCCACCAATCATATATCGGAATCCCGGCGAAGGCGTGAATCGGTCACGTGATGTTGTCGTACTTTGGCGAAGAAACAGAAGTCGACCCTTTTCGTTCCAGATTGTATTTCTGCCAGTGACACCACCCTTTTTAATGTTTTTTCGATTTTTTTAAATCGGCTAATTACTAACGGCCTGCAAATGGCAAATTGTTTCAAAGTTTAATTAAGTAAAATTAAGTAAATTTTAACAAGTGATGTCACTTTTTTTGTTTTTTTTACCGACGCAAGTTTCGATCCCAAGATGGGTACGTCACTTGGACCGTTTTTTTATTGATATGAGTCGGTATATGTATCGGTCGCGCTAACCATTCGGCCACATGACCGTACAACAACAATAAGTTGCACCATCGTTCAATGGGCGGTGCTCCAGTTCGACACGCCACCTTGCGGTCGAAATCGCGCAAACAACGTATACCTTACGATTCCCGGAAAACATGTTTTTCATGATTTCACACGAAAACAAATCGCGTGAAGTCAATTAACCAATAGGAAGGATCTGTAGAGGTGTTTTATCGGGTTAAATGGGGCAACACTTAAAGAAGGGAAAGTGGGAAAGCGGGGAGGAGGCAAATCTGCTCACTAAAACTATTGAAACTCATTTAAATCCTCCCCTGAACACTATTTTAAACCCCAGAACTAACCTTACCCCTAGCTTAAACTTTAAAACTAACTATAATGCCCTATCTTTATTTTAGTGTGCATTTTTTTGATTACGTTAACCATTTGGCCATGAAAGTTAAATGGTCTTAAACTTGAGTACTATCGCTAACACGCTGGTAAGACGTGTAATGTATATATATATATTGTATTTCTACTTAATACCTACGCATATGGGGGTGCATATTCTTTATATATTTCGGTTATGTCGCCAAACGAATTTATATTTTTATCATTAGTATACGGTCGTTTGGCGGAATGGCTAACGCGACCGAAACATATATCAATTCTATACTAAAACGGTCTTTCTGGAGAGGAGTCCAAACCTAGCCCGGTAAATAAAGAGGCAACCATCATATCACCACAGGTAACATGCGTACAGGTTCGGTCGATATACCTGCTTAGAAGAGGATAGGATATTCATGGTTATCCCTGTGAACGGGAAACCCAAGGGGGTTAACACCCGGGAAATTGTCAGATCACCTCGCGCCCACCGTAGGGTTACCGAAGCTATTACAATGTGTTGTGTATGATTCAAACGTTCCTTCAATTTGGTAGAACCCAGCATTAATCGGAAATGTCCGTAAAGTGTCTTGCACAAGGACACAACCGACTAGCTAGCGACCTGTTTCGTAATTGCAAACTTTCAATTGAAAGGCGACGCACTTAACCGCCAGACTAACCGACCGGACCTGTTTAGAAAGGAGTTCCCGTCCCTTAGGATTAGCACGTCGTGCAGCAATAAATAGTATTATCATTATGATATTACACGCACTGGTGCGATTAGGTTGTTTAATAGTGGGTTTGGTGGCACTTGAAGTTCCGGCTTACTACATGGGATTACATTATCAAAAAATAATCATGAACTAAATTATATGGTTGTGGTTAGATGGCCACCCTACGAACATCAATCCGCTGTGTCTACTAAAGGCATTTAACGTGCATATAATACAAAGGGATTGTTTATAATTATTTATTTATATTTTTTCTTTTAGTGACATGTTTTAAATACTGTTCGTTTTGCCGTGTTTTTCCATTCCTGTGTCGTAATTAGCTTCATTTCCTAGTATTTAACACTATGGCAAAAATTAATAAACTAAACTAGCCACAGAACTAAACATTTACAATGCTGCATTATGTACAGATGTACGATTCTGCATATGATACTGCTGTTTTTGTTGTTATTGACTATTCCCCCCCCCTCCAAAAAAAACATGGTTACACACTACGAAAATCAAAGAAAGTCTGTATATAGAAGGTCGAGGTCAGATGTATGTTTATTACTATCCTCGCCTAGGCCACTTAATCCGCGGTTGTGTAGTTAGCTAGGCTTTAATTCAGTGATTCTTTAACTATTTTAGTCGCCCCTTGACGTCTGTCATTCAAGCTCACGTCTCACCTAGCCTCAAAAATCAAAATAGCGAACAATAGAACAATGGTTTATTTGTCTTTATCCTGCTTAGTGTGAAGGATGAAAATGATTTTGGGGGACGAGTCGTTCAATTCGAGGCTTTGTTAAAGACAACGCACATCGAAGATCTGCTTCGTATGTGAGATCAATCTCTCACAGTCATGCTCGCGCCCGTATTGTGAAGCTTTCACGACCGCCAAGGTCGGCGCGCCCCTCAGTTTAAGAATCCTTGCTCTAATTCTTATAACGAACGTTGGCTTACATGTACGTTTGCAAGACCGAATGGTTACCTATATTGGTTTAAACCACAACACCGTTTTACAAACAACCATTAAACATATAATGACAAGCCCGTCTTGTTGCCTTAAGAAAACCAGTTTTGTCGCCGAATGGTCAAAGCCATCGACGCATTGACGAATTAACCTTGAAGACCAATAAGATACTTGCCTAATTTCATAACTGAACCCAAACAACTGTAATTATTGAAAGGTTTTATTCCGGTACTACTCAAGTGCCCATACAGAGGTCCTGGGTTCGAATCCTGTCCTGTACTTAACAAAGTAGTAAAATCAATGGAATGGTCACGACGTAGTTTGACATTTACCTGTGTAATAACGACATATAATCGTCAGATTGTAATATATTTACATCTCGGTTATTGAAGTTTATATACAACTAAATGCTTTATAATACACCGAATGTACCATATCTGGTGGAATTTCATTTTAGGGGTTTTTCTTTTTCCACTTAATCCCAAAGCCGGCTCCCCCCTCAGTACTGGGTCGCGCTTGCACACTTTACACAAGTGTTAAATAACACCAAATTTAATTAGTTAATTTTGATTTAAATTGTTTTTGTTGAAATTTATTTTTTTTAATGTAAGGTTTAACGGCCACGTCATTTTTTCCCATAACTTGCAATGTGTCTAGTCACTGGCGTGTTTTAACTACTGTAGTTTTGCCGTTTCATCCTGTCTCCTTAATTTGTAACAAATGTTGTATTCTTCTTTATTGTAACAAAGGATCAAAAAAATAAACTAAACTAAACTAAACTATTTTTCTTTTTATTACATGTTTCGTAAACGCGAATATGTGGGTTCTATATACGGCAGCGTTATATATTGTTGTTCGCGCCTGATTATGAAGACCAATTAACATTTTAACACAAAATGGTATTTTTTGATTTTATTGCGAATACGCTTACAAGGAAGAATTCCAATTCTTTTTATCTGTTCCTTGCCTGCAAACAAAATATTGTTTTAAACCCAAGTATTGTATTACAAAGCATTATTAGGGAGGATGTTTATCTCTATCATGGGTAGGATGGGAGGGGCAGTCGGACACTTGTACATGGCCTATCTGCTGCCTGAGTGAAGTTTTAGAAATGTGGCGAAGCTTAAACCCAAATAGCAATTCCTAGTTCATATGTACATTGAAAGTTAAATTAAACAAAAGGTTTAAAACATTGCTCCCAAGTCTTTATTTGTTTTTAAATCTTAAGTTAATAACCAGCAGTTCAAACTGTGTCATTTAGAATGGTGACGTAGTAAGGAACACAGTTTTATTGCGATGAAAAGGTTTTGTAGATAATTGAGAAAATAATGTACAAACCTTCGCAGATGTTATTTGATCACTGTTGATCCAATTTCACTTCATCATCTAAAATAAACATCTTAGTAAAAACAAAATACGTTAAATGCCGTATACGCTAGTTTTTTTAGTTTTTGACCGACTATCACTGGTTCCAATACTATAATGTGTGGAAAACCTGACGTACAATACCACTAATAAGTTTTATACTACAGTAACTTGAATGGTGCGTTTGTTTACCTTTAAGAGTGAAGCTGTCTTCAGCCAAGTGATCGGAATCGGAATCTGAAATCAGAAATTGATAATACATTTTTAAATTATATATATATATAAATATTTTTATAAAAATGTAAATGATTCAACCATCACCAACCTTGTTGTGGTCTTTCGTCTGTAAATGAGTAAAGTGTTATTTTTGTAAATAAAAAAAAACAGTTGATGTATAGGAGGCGTTCAACTAATTATTTTCCCTATCTCTCCAATGCAAACTGACCTCACAAAAACGACTGTCACTCAAAATCCTGACATAGGAAGTCTTAGATTTTTTCACAATTTAAAATTGAAGCTTGGATCTGCAACCTAAACTCAAAACCCTACAAAATTTTGTTTAAAAATTTTGAGCCCATACCCCTTCGTACATCGGCAACTTTTTTCCAACAAAACAGCTAGCAGATGCACATTCAACACCTTTATTTTACAAAGCACTGCTCCACGATTACAAAACTTTACAGCTAAACGAGAACACCGGCGCGCAGCCTAGCACATGCTGCTTTCAACAAAACAAACATTGGGGAATCACCACCATTGTTACTCAGCAAAACACTAGTTTAAAAACAATGACTCATGGAGGGTACCACTCGTCACATCCTGCCGTTCATAGAGGTCTTAATTGGTTATACGCCATCTATAGCACACGGCAAAAAGACAATAAAGTTCATTTTGATAATACAAAAAAAGCATTTAAATAATATTGAATAACTTGTTTTGATAATTAAACGGTTTATTTTCAATAAAAAAACTGGATTACGGTACTTACTCCAACGACGGCGCCTTCTCCCATATTGCCAACTTGTGTTCGTCATCATCAACAAACCAATCAAAACAGCCACGAAAATCAACTTGTTCATCTGCAAATATGAGGTTCAAATGGATAAAGCAATTATGTTTTATCTCCGTGAATGGAAAACGCGGGACGTATATTACATGGACAATAATCAGATTACTTCATGTCCACCGTCGGATTACCGAAGCTATTACAATGTGTTGCATATGAGACGTTCTTCACTTATAGTAGAGCTAAGTGCCTTGCCTTAGAACACCCGACCAGCTATCGACCACACCAGCTAAATACAAGAACAAAGCCGACAACACCAAACTTACCTTGTTTCGGTACTTTTGCAAAGTGAATACCCTTCATAGATGAGTTGTATTTATACCACAGCTGTCTATTGTTTAACGACATTCGCAAGCTGCTTCGCTGCATTGTTTAACTTTAATTTATCTGTGGGAACAGGATATGCTTAGTTGCTTATAATAGATTTGGAAGGGTCCAGTCAGTTCAATTTTTCGCGATCTCACATCAGAATTTATTTTCTATAGTGTATATTACCCGGGAAGGAACCATTAAGCATATTACTCGTTGAAACAATCCGTGTGAACGGTCTACTGAGTTTTTGTGAGAAATATTGCTACACTCTAAAAAATTAAGATTTAAAATGACCAAAAAAGATTCAAAATAGACTCTTTCGTTAAGTGGAAGTGTGTTCCCCTTATTTCAGGCGTCAAAAAATATTCTTTCAAAGAGTCAAACGATGTACATTCTTCTAATTTTCCAAAGCACTATATTTCTAAAGAGCCATATTAAAGCACTTGTTGTGGCCTTTGGCAAGGCACTTAACGGACATTGCCTGAACCGGGTGGACTAATGGAGTCTACTATATTGAAGGAACGTGTCTATCATATACAACACACTGCAATAGCTTCGGTAACCCGATGGTGGACACTAGGTGATCTGACGATTGTCCGTGTGTTAACCCCCATGGTTTTTCCATTCACGGGGATAAACATGAATATCCTATCCTATCTACCAAATTAAAGGAACGTGTTAATCATACACAACGTTAGTTTAGTTTATTTTGTGTTTCCACAATGAAAACATAAATCAGGATTATTGAAAAAAATGGAAAAAACGGCAAAACGACAGTCTTTAGAACACGTCTAAAAACAAGCAGTAATTTATTAAAATTTGGTAAAATTAGACGTGGCCGCTAAACCCAAATAAAAATAATAAAAAATAAATAAATTAAAAAATAATTAATTGTTTTAAAAGAATAATTACATTAAGCCTCGAAGAAAAGTGTGTGGTAAAGAGACCCGTGCTGAAATACTGAAATAGCTCCGGTAACTCGACGGTGGGCGCGAGATGATCTGATGATTGCCCGTGTGTTAACTAGTGTCCCTTAATGAACATTAAGGAACACTAGTGTTAACTAACCCCCTTGTGTTTTCCCAATCGCGAAATATAAACAAACATGCAATTTTATGCTTTTTATAAAAATGTTTACATTGTAACGCATGGACTCACCCAGCTGTTCCACCATAGATATATATTATTTCCGGCCCAAATCAATGGTTTTCATTCACGTTATACATAGATAATCTTATTTGCTGTATGATTAAAAACTGTTGGGATTAGTAGATATAATTTAGTACCTTTTTAATACTTAGTTGTTTACCGTTAATTAAATGTTCATGAATAGCCAAAATGGACTGAAGAATAATTTTTATAATTAGTATTCAATAGAGCGTGTCGTTTAGACACATGGAGTGTTTCGACACCGTTTTGCTAGTTTTGTACGTTACCTCTGAATACTACCGGGTCGCTTGGATCGCTTACAATACTTCGTAATTACAAAAGCCTTGGAGAAAACTTCTCTTGCTAAAATAAAAATTATGATATTAATGGTAGGGTTGGGGTGAAAGTTAGTTCTGGGTTTGAGATTATTGTTTGGGACAGGGTAAGAATTACTTTCCATAGCGATCTAAGTGATCCAAGCGATCCTGTAGTAGTTAGAGTTAGAGGTACCATATCGTAGGCTGATTTAAAGATTGTTTATTAATTTGTTATTTTCTTGTTACAGGAAATATATTTTATAGCATGATAAATATAATAAGACCAAGCTCAGAAATCCACTTTTACTGCAAAAATACTTTTCAATAAAGACGGAACTCTCGATTATTATGGAGGCCTAAAATAGTCTTCGTTTCGGATCTGCAGCGCATTTGCGCGGCTGCTGTACATTCCTGTTGAGTGTAACCAAAGACATTAATAAATTGCCCTATTACCTCGATCTTGTGACTTTTTATTTATATTTTTACTATCATTCTGAACGATTCCGCAATGACTGCGACGACAAAGCGTAAACACGTCATAAAAGAAGTTCTTGAGGATTTCAGCATGCCAGGGAGAGACCAAACCATTGTAAAGGTGCTCGGTAATTCTGGATCCAATTTACATGAGGTTATAACCCCATCTGGTGACCGCTATTTAGCGAGTCTTCCTGTGAAGTTCCGCAAAAATCTCTGGATCAAACGAGGTGACTATGTCGTCACAGAGCCTATTCTAGAAGGCGACAGAGTGAAAGGAGAGATAGTACGGATACTGTACGCACAGCATATCAAGGAAATAAAAAGCAACAACCTATGGCCCCCTGAATTCAACTTGAAAACAAATATCCCTGACGTGGTGAAAGAACCAGAGAAGCTGAAGAAGACAAGGGAAGATAGTGAGGGAGAGGATTATGAAAGCGATGACGATTTGTCGGATATTTTCGTCAACACAAATCGACCGCCTGAGATGATTTTGTCCGACACAGATGAAGAAGACACCTCGGATGAAGATGAACTCTAAAACACATCATTCTCCAAACTTTATTGGGAAATAAATAATTTGGAAACACATCATTCTCCAAAAAATGTGGAAATATATCATTCTTACATCATTTTCCTGAGTACATTTGGAAATACATGATTTTCCTAAGTACATTTGGAAATACATGATTTTCCTAAGTACATTTGGAAATACATCAATTTCTAAAACACATCATTTATTTTAAATTTAATATATTTGTTGATTAATTATTTTCTCGGTGTCATTTTCTCACACTCCAATGTAGTGGTTTATCAGTGGATATATAAACAACTAAATGCTTTATTAATACCATGTTTGAACTGCACAAAAATAGTCACTCCTTCAAATGGATATTTTTTTAGGCTGTGTTTTTTCAAGTTTGGTTTATGCAATAAAATCCTTGTGTCAATTTGCATCTCTTTTTTTGTTCATCATTTTAAAATTAATTTAGTACGGAGGTGTTTATTTCTTAGTTGGTTTTGCAACTTTGAGTGTTATGAACATTTTTGTAATGTTTAGAATGGGGAAAGTTTGGAATATAATTTGTTGTTCACTTCTTTAAGGAAAACTTGTTGGTGTAATATTAATTGATCATTGGTTTAGGTTATTATGTAGTGAATTTAATACTCTGTAAGAATGTTTAAACCTCTGTTTCAAAAGCTTCCGGTCACAGCCCTATGTCTTGCAGAGGGATATCTGTTTGTTGGTATGTACATCTTGAATGCATTATTTCAGGCTGGTATTATAGCGTGTCGATACATAGGCAGAAAGCTCTTGTGTCATGAATAGATAGTTGATTTTATTATGGGGCAAAGAACCAACTTACTTTGACTTAGACTGGTAGAGTTAAGTAGTTTGCTTAAATTTCCATAGTACCGAATTGCTCTTGCTGTTTTATTTACACATAAAAAGTGAACCGGTTCTTGATTTTGTTGGTGGTTAACTGACATTAAATCGGTTAACCAGTTGATTGATGCACAGCATTAGATAAATTTCTGAACGAACTTTTAGTTTATTGTTTATTTGTAAAAAAATATTAAAACAACATGCACTTAAAGTATCCAAAAGGAAAGTGAAAGAAACACATCGGTCTAGAT
>CH002367.1:930794-943916 GCA_000149265.1 Ciona savignyi
CCTCCAGCAACAGCAGAAAGGTGGTGGAATCTAAACCAGCCGCTGGCATGATCCGCATAACACTGTCAACGTCCAACCTATTAGCTTGGTGGGTTAGTGCATTGCCTTTTAGTTAAAAGGTTGCATGTTCGAACTGGTCGCTAGCTATTCGGTTGTTTCCTTGGGCAAGGCACTTATCGGACATTGCCTGACCCCAGCAGATTAGTGGGTTCTACTAAATTGAAGAACTGTCTCAATCATATACAACACACTGCAATAGCTTTGGCAACACAAAGGTGGGTGTAAAGTAGTCTGATTATTGCTTTCTTGAGATTTCGGAAACGTGGGATTAAACATGTTGTATATGATTGCGACCATTCTGCTATTTTATTTTAACCAATTTGTTCTCAGTTAAGTGCCTTGGCTAAGAGCACAACTGACTAGCTACAAACAGGTTTTAATCCAACCGGTTAGAGGTCCAAAAGTCTGGTGGTTTAGTGTGACACCTTTTAACCAAAAGGTTAGAGGTTCAAAACTGGTCGCTAGCTAGTCGGTTGTGTCCCTGGACAAGGCACCTAATGGACATTGCCTGAATCCAGCGGATTAATGGGTTCTACTAAATTATAGGAACGTGTATATCATAAACAACACACTGCAATAGCTCCGGTAACCCGACGATGGTGTGTTATCCTTCTTGGTATTCCCACTATAGGCGATAAACATGAATATTCTATTTCAATCCAACACTAACAGCCTAACCAACTGAGCGCTGACATAGGAGCCATAAACCCCCACACCCACCCACTCACCTGTGGGCCCCAGTGAATGTTCTATAGTTGATCGGGGCTAACCCTCGGCTGGATTTCTTGTGGGGGATGTTTGTATACGCATCATGGTCAGACCAATATCCCTTGGACGGGGTTTTCATCCCAGACAAGGGCTTTCTTGGTTCATTTAAATTGAAATCCGACGTCGATTTTGCAAGTGAAGAACTTATCAGATCTGTAACAATGTTTTAGTTTTTAAATTTTATCGCTATTTGTATATGGATAGGATATTCCATATTTATCCCCGTGAATGAAAAAACCAAGAGGGTTAACACACGGAAATCATCAGATCACCTTGCACCCACTGTCGGGTTACCGGAGCTATTGCAGTGTGTTGTATATGATTGACACGTTCCTTCAATTTGGTAGACCCATTAATTCGCTGACACAACCGTCTAGCTAGCGACCAGTTTCGAATCTGTAACCTTTCGGCTGAAAGCCATCGCACTAAACCCCCAGACTAACCGGTCGAATATGATATTCTATCACTGTGAATGGGAAAATGCAAAGGACATAATCATACAATATGACACAAAAGTAAAGCATTTTTAACAAGACATGCAGATATTTCACTCAAAAGAACATCTTATATGCGCTCTACTAAAACTAAAGTATCATCTTAATTATACACAACACACTGCAATAGCTCTGGTAACCCGAAAGTGGGCGCAAGGTGATCTAACAATTGCCCGTGTGTTAACCACCTTGGTTTTCCCATTCACAGAGAGAAACATAATGACTGCAAATGTTTCAACCAGCGTGATAAAACGGATCAAATAACATCATCACTCACCCGCCATTGATAAAGGGATTAGTTTGGGAAGATGATCTGAAAATAAACAAACTGGTTTAACAATGAACACAATCTTGATTGCAAATATATTTTAATTAACAATTATCATATTTAAAACTTTTTTAAGAATGTTTTACTCAACGTTTTTACAGTCACGTGTCATTAAAAAAACAAAATACAGACTTACAATTCGGTTGTATAATGAGAGCATATTTAAATTGTTTTATAAGAAATTCTTAATGCTTCTCATGGGGTAGCTATAATTGACACCACATTATTCAGTTTGTACTTTTCGGAAAAAACTAGCCCAAATATTGTTATTTTATTCTTACTGTTATTATTATATTCAATATATCTTGTTGACCAAATAAATAGGATAGAATATATATTCATGTTTATCCCCGTGAATGGGAAAACAAAAGGGGTTAACACACGGGCAATCGTCAGATCACCTCGCGCGCATCGCCGGGTTAGCGGAGCTATTGCAGTGCGTTGTATATGATAGACACGTTCTTTCAAGTTGGTAGAACCCATTAATCCAGTGGATTCAGGCAATGTCCGTAAAGTGCCTTGCCCAAGGACACAACTGACTAGCTATCGACCAGTTTCGCACCTTCAACCTTTCGATTGAAAGGCGTCACACTAAACCACCAGACTAACCGGTCAGATATAATTAAATCTCAACCCACAAAACCCACCAGTAGGGTGAGGTAGAGGGTGATGTTCATCATCAGATGAATCTGAGCTGCTGGAGGACGGAATCCTTTTAATTTGTCGTTCACGGATTTTGAAAATATGCTTTTCCCTGAACAATTGCATTTCATGGGGTAAGCTTGGTACATTGGGTCGTTTCACCCCGATTTGGGGCACGTTTGGACTACTTTTGTTCGGCATCAAGTTGATATATGATTTCTCTGTTTCTAAGGGCTCGGATTTGACTGGTTTGAGTTTGTGCTTTGTGACGGGGGGTTTCCTGGGGAGGTGGGGTTCAACTTCAGGGGGGTACATTTCGCTCCATGATACAGGTTCGATGGTGATCCTACTCTGTGCAGCTGGGTCTGGGGGAGGATTATGTGTAGAAGTAGTACTAAATAAATATTACCATTGCTCCAGCAGGAGTGTTTTTCATGAAGCGAAACAAAATGTCGATAGTTATTTGTGTTTTTCATAAACGCCTCCTACCATAGTCCATAATGATGAACCAACCGAATACTATCTTCTTTCTGTTTACTGATAACCACATATTATCTCTCTGTTAGTATGCTATGCTAGTGAGATTTTTATCGACATTGTATCACTTGAGATTTATCAGTATTAGTATTGTTGGTTTGGTTGACAGAGGTGGTTAGGTCATTGCATGATTGAAAGATCAAAACTGGTATCTATTCGCTTAGGTTTGGCGGCCACATATGCTATATTTATTAAATTATATCCCTTTTTTAAATGACGTGTTTTACAGACTTTTCGTTTTGCCGTTTTTTTTTCTGTTCCTTTGCGGTGATTAGATTCATTCGTCATTTTTTTTTAAACATTGGGGCAAAAAATAAATAAACTAAAACTATCAAGCTGGCTGTGTCCTTTATCAAGGCATTGAGTGAACATTGTCTGAACATCCGGTAACCCGGTGTTGGGCATGAGGTAATCGGAAGATTAATATATCCTAGTACAGTGTGTTGGTAGTTGCACTTTCTTACATGTTATGGTGACCAGCTTTATATTTTTGTGGGTGGAAAGCTAGGTGTTATCCAACAATTGAAAGACACAAAACAGACCGCAGCAACATGTAGTTCACATAAGATTCATATAAATACTCGAAAACATAAAGTTACCATTAAATCTCTGGGATCGGATCGGGTATTCTGACTTTGATTTCCGTAGAATCATTTTAGGTTGCCCATTAGGGGGAGCTACTTTGACGTGGCTCTGTAATAAAGGTAAGTTGCATATAAAATCATATATTTCTATAAAAAACAACCATATGTATATGTGCTATATTTGTTTATAAAATTACTATATATATTTGTAAAACGTAACTAACAAATGCATGAAAATTGTGCGAAATAAACAAATGCTCAATTCTGAACAATTTAAGCTACAATTGCCTGAACCCAGCGGATTAATAGGTTTCACCAAAATGAAGAAAAGAGTAAATCATACGCAACACACAGCAATAGCTCTAATAAGATAATGTGGGCGCTGAAGGTCATCTGACGATTGCCTGTGTGTTAACCCCCTTGGTTTTCCCACTCACAGGGATAAACATGAATATCCTATTCTAATTAGTAATAGTCCCAGCCCCACATAAACCTTAGCAGACGCTCCGGACAGCACCGCTAGTGTTTTCCTTGACCCCGCTATTTCAGGGGAACCCCCTTCAGAGGGTGGGTGTTCGGTGGCCCACGTCCCGGGTTTGGGTTCGTCCTTAGATTTCCCCGACGTGGTGGAAACACATGATGATGGACGACCGATTGACAGCTTCTGTGATTAAACAATGGGGATTATTACAATAAGGTGCAATACGTGAATAACTAGTTTAGTTGCCATTTTTCCCAGTATAAAAAAATGACAAACGAGTCAAAATCTTGACACAGAAACAAAAAAGATGGCAAAACGAACAATCGTTAAAATAACGCCAATTAAAAAAAAGGATATAAAGAAAATAAAAATAGTAGGTGAAATAAATATAACTAATACTGAGTAACACATGACTAGGGTCTAAGATATCAATTAGAAGTCTGGAGAGCCAGAGCGATCACAGATACAAGATGATTCAGACTTGATCAGCTGGTTTGTTTAATGAAAGTGGTAATACCTTGACGGCAGAAGAAAAATCCTTAGCTTAGGTAGTAAAGTTGGCTTTGGCCAAGCTAATAACCTATTAGCTGGTTGCTGATGTTAATAGGAATAGGATAGGAGGATAAGATTTGGGAAAACCAAGGGGGTTAACACACATGCAATCGTCAGATCACCCCTCGTGGCCACCGTCGTGTACTGGAGCTATTTCAGTGTGTTGTGTATAGTTGAGACTTTCCCTTTATTTAGTAGAATCCTTTAAGGCAATTTCCACTAAGTGCCTTGGCCAAGGACACAACCAACCAGCTAGCGACCAGTTTCGTACCTGCAACCTTTCGGCTGAAAGGCGACGGACGCACAACACCACATGTCGGACATTATAAATAAGCCAACCGGCTGCAGAAAATGTGCTATTTTGCGTTTATCATCTGACTAAATAGCTTGGTGGTTTGGTGCGAACCCTTCATTCAAGGAGTTGTAGAATCAAAACTGGTTAAAACCTGTCCTTTAAGTCGCCAGAACCTATCAAATTGTACTAAAACTAAGGAAACATCTGAATCATATACAACACACTGCAAGGGTGGGCACAAGGTAATCTGATGATTGCCCATGTGATATCACCACTTGCAAATTCCCATTCATATGGATTAAACATGGATATCCTTTTCTAAATGGGATCAATAAACCAACACCAACTTTTCTTATCTTGGGTCGCTCAATTTTGATCTGAGTTTTCGCTTTTTCTACAGTTTGAAATTCCTTGGCTTTGAATGAGTGAGTTTTGTGTTTGTGTCGCCCGGGTTCGATTTGCGTCTTGTCCTTCAACGTGCGTTTCTTCGTGGGCTCGCCCTCACAACGACCCTCGCTTGTTATTGCACAAACCTTGGGGTGGAAGTTTCATGTTTGGTTGTAAATTTGTGGGCAAATTAAAGATGGGTAAAAATTTAAATTTTGGGAAAAGTGACAGTTTGGTGTACATTACATTAGTGACCAGAAATTTAGGCCATAGAAGGCCCATTACTTCAGCGCCCCGAGGTATCATGGATCCGGGATATAGCGGTCAAGTTGGCCAGTTTAGAGTAAAGTTATTTTAAAGATTGGGCTTTAAATATAAGCCGAAGTACTCATTTACTGCGTATTTTCGTGCTTTTCTTCTTCGGTTGTGCGGATTTAAGTATTCTACCAAATTGAAGGAACGTGTCTATCATTCACAACACACTGCAATAGCTCCGGTAACCCGACGGTGGGCGCGAGGTGATCTTACGATTGCCCATGTGTTAACTCCCTTGGTTTTCCCAGGTTACGAGGATAGACATGAATATCCCATCCAGATAAGAAACAAAAAGAATCACTGAGAATGAGTAATCAGTGTCGGGAACGAGATTGGTGGTTTTGTAACTTCGGTCGGTGCCGGAGTAAATCACTTCCTTGTTTGCCAGGAGCTCGAAACGGAAGAATCGACCAAGCGGAACAGCCGGGGGGTTCCAGGTCACATGGGCTTCATTTCGACCAATCACAGTGACCGATGGCTTGCCAGGTGCATGCCCCCCTGTATGAGTGGTCGGGTCAATTACATCAATTCTGACATCATTAATTACGACATCATCAATGACATCATCAATGACGTGTCAATTACATCAATGACATTTAATAGAGATCTTGTAGGAGAAGATTGATCTTAAACTGGAAAAATTATGCGCCAAGGCTTTGTGATTCCATTAGAATGGCAAATTCATGTTGATCCCAGTGAATTGGAAAAAGCAAGGTGGTTAACACACGGGCAATCGTCAGACTACCTTGGCCCATCGTTGGGTTACCGGAACTATTGCAGTGTGTTGTGTATGATAGACATGTTCCTTCAATTTGGTAGAACCCATTAATGCGCTGGGTTCAGGCAATGTCCGTTAAGTGCCTTGCCCAAGAACACAACCGACCAGCTAGCGACCAGTTTTGAACATGCAACACTCAGGTGAAAGGCGACACACTTAACCACTAGACTAATCTGTCGTATTAAAGATCCCAGCTTTGAATTTAAATAGTAAGTAAATCTCGGAATATATTAGGATAGGATTTGATAAGCAGCCTTCTCATGAGGTCAGTTTGCATTGTAGAAACCAATCTTGTAGATCGTTATTTTGCAATTTTAACAGATCAATTTTGCATTGGAAAAATAAATAATGTTTTAAAATACATATATAAATTTGGTTGAATAGAATTTTTAAATATAGAAAGAAGGGGAAAACTAAAAGGCGGAAAGGAGGAAAACTGCATGCTCAAATGAAGATTATGACATTAAACATGGGGCTAGAGTTGGGGTTAGTTCTGGGGTTGAGATTGGTGTTTATGGCAGGGTTAAAATTAGTTTCCGTAATTTTAGTGAGCAGTTTCCCCTTCCCGCTTTCCCTCCTTTTAGCGTTGCCCTAGAAATAATATTTGGTTGAACACACAAACCCACCCAATTCATCGGTGCATGAGGTGATGGTAGCCCTCTCCCCCATCCCCACCATTGTGCTCCCGCATACATGGATGGTGTATGTGGTGGAAGGGAGCAATCGACCGAATATGTAGCTCAGTTCCAACGTTGTGTCCATCAGTTTCTCACCTGCGGGGGGTGATGGGGTTGGAGGTGCAGTTCGAAGCAATGATGGTTTTTCATTCATTAAGGTAATCATTCAGTAAAATAACCAGTAATAAGCGGGTCATGGTGGGTGGTTAGTTGAACAGACATTTCGAGGCATAGCTTAACAATTATGGTTTGCCAGAGGTGTAATCATTTATTCAGTAA
The DNA here is from genome assembly GCA_000149265.1 of Ciona savignyi. Taxonomy (NCBI): domain Eukaryota; kingdom Metazoa; phylum Chordata; class Ascidiacea; order Phlebobranchia; family Cionidae; genus Ciona; species Ciona savignyi. Next base: position 937,972 of record CH002367.1, read on the forward strand.
AATACCCATACCACATTGTTGGTGTGGTTGTAATTTTCAATTGTCAGTTTAAACCATTATATCTAAGTAATTCTATGAATAATTTCAGTTTACACCGATGACCTATTTATAACAGGGTTTCCAACCATATTAAACCACATTGAGGATATTAATAAATTAACATCTACACACTGTCAAAACCTCACTTTACATTGCTACAACCCAGTGTTATTTAATGTGTCGTTTAAATTAAAACAATATCTCTACACTGTAATAGCTTTGAAACCTCGACTATGTGCATGAGGTATATTGTGTTCACCAGTCACAGAACCTGCTTCCCCTAACAAGATCAAAACTACCCCTCTATAGCCCCATGTCCATACCTAATACAATGTAGCCCCTTATCACATATAACCCACATACCTAGATAAACAGAATATCCTCTCAACACCCCATTAGGAAACTCAGGAGGATTCCAACAAAACCTTATTTGGGTTGGAGTGGATCCAACCACACGGAGGCAGCAGGGAGCAGAAGGTGGTGCCTCCTCTGTGGGAACAAAGATAATTGTGTTTATTACATCACAATAGTTACTTATAGAATATATGTTGACCATTGTTTTTCAGCTTATGATTTTATATATTACTTAGCAAGGAATCTCTATTTGCAGTAAGATAATATGAATAATAGAGGGCTTGTGTGGAACCTTTGGTCAATTGTAATAATAAATTTTGTTGTAAAAACCAAGAAACCACATCGTTGCTAGAACATGTGGATGGATCTACAAAACACATATTTTGAGGATAGGATATTCTTGTTTATCCCGTGAATGGGAAAACCAAGGGGGTTAACACACGGGCAATCGTCAGATCACCTCGCGCCCATCGTCGGGTTACCGGAGATATTGCAGTGTGTTGTGTATGATTTACACGTTCCTTCAATTTAGTAGAACCCATTAATTCGCTGGGTTCAGGCAATGTCCGTTAAGTGTGTTGCCCAGGAACTCAACTGACTAGCTAGCGACCAGTTTTGTATGTGCAACCCTTCGGCTGAAAAGCACACACTAAACCACCAGACTAATCTTTTGGACGGTTGGTTATGACAAACATTTTATTTATATTTTTATCGCAAAGAGTAAAGACATTCATTTGGGCCGAATATTGATTAAAGTTTTAGATTATAATGCTTTTTTGTAATTACCAACGTTTTGTACATAGTTAAATAATGTCTAAATAATGTATTATATTTGTGTTTTAGTTGAAACACAGTTTAATGATGTATTATATAAGCAAGTGAATAATGTATTATATAAGCAAGTGAATAATGTATTATATAAGCAAGTGAATAATGTATTATATAAGCATGTGAATAATGTATTATATAAGCATGTGAATAATGTATTATATAAGCAAGTGAATAATGTATTATATAAGCAAGTGAATAATGTATTATATAAGCATGTGAATAATGTATTATATAAGCATGTGAATAATGTATTATATAAGCATGTGAATAATGTATTATATAAGCAAGTGAATAATGTATTATATAAGCATGTGAATGATGTATTATATAAGCATGTGAATAATGTATTATATAAGCATGTGAATGATGTATTATATAAGCATGTGAATGATGTATTATATAAGCAAGTGAATAATGTATTATATAAGCAAGTGAATATTGTATTATATAAGCATGTGAATAATGTATTATATAAGCATGTGAATAATGTATTATATAAGCATGTGAATGATGTATTATATAAGCAAGTGAATAATGTATTATATAAGCAAGTGAATAATGTATTATATAAGCAAGTGAATAATGTATTATATAAGCAAGTGAATAATGTATTATATAAGCAAGTGAATAATGTATTATATAAGCAAGTGAATAATGTATTATATAAGCATGTGAATGATGTATTATATAAGCAAGTGAATAATGTATTATATAAGCAAGTGAATATTGTATTATATAAGCATGTGAATAATGTATTATATAAGCATGTGAATAATGTATTATATAAGCATGTGAATGATGTATTATATAAGCAAGTGAATAATGTATTATATAAGCAAGTGAATAATGTATTATATAAGCAAGTGAATGATATATTATATAAGCAAGTGAATGATGTATTATATAAGCAAGTGAATGATGTATTATATAAGCAAGTGAATATTGTATTATATAAGCAAGGTTAGTGATGTTTTGACTTGTTATTTCCAGACATGTTTTCAGCTTTCATCACGAGTCACTACAACAAAGGGCACAAGTGGCTTGTGTCAATATTATTTGACGTGTGTAGTATAACAAGTGCGGCCCAAGGAGGCCATTATAGAACTTTTTTCACAGCAGACTTTTTCCCAAATGGCACTGGGGCATCTCCTAACACACATATATACATTGTTTTTAATTATGAGATTTGTAACACGTGTTTGAAAAAGAGGGTTATTTTTATATAATTCGTAATCATGTTGGTTAATTAAGAGGTTAATAACAAGTTCTTGGTTATTTTCAAATTGTTGTATTTTCTCAGGTTTAAAAGTTGTATGTATTATATTGAATATAAACATACTTATTATTCACATGTTTTAATGACTGTTCGTTTTGCTGTATTTCTCAGATTCTGTGTTTTGATATGTTTTATTTGGTGTTATTTAATACTAGGACAAAAAAAAGAAAAAAACAAACTAAAACTTAGGATAGGATATTCAGTTTTATCCCCGTGATTAAAAAAACCAAGAGGGTTAACACACGGTCAATCGTCAGATTACCTCGCGCCCACCATCGGGTTACCGAAGCTATTGCAGTGTATTGTGTATGTATGATTTAAACAATCCTTTTATTTAGTATAACCCACTATTCTGTTGGGTTCAGGCAATGTACGTTAAGTGCCTTTTACAAGGACACAACAGACTAGCTAGCTACCAGTTTCGAACCTACAACCTTTCGGTTGTAAGGCGGTGCACTAAACGACTAGACTATTCTGTTAAATTTACTACAAATTATTACAGTTTACTTTGTATGCAAAGCTATTGTCAATTGAGAACACTATTTCATTCACCAAATACTTCCAATGAATGATTGTAAATATAATAAAGTGATTTATGTTTAACATGTCCAGACATTCCCCCTTCTGATTTAATAAAAGTTAGAATTAAGGATCAATGCCATACAATTAAACAGCAATGCAATATGGTCATATAACTTAGTTAATGCCAGATACAATAAGACTCAATTGGCACAAGTCCAGACCATTCCATATTAACATTTCCACCACAGCCTTGATAACATCAGCCCATTTATAAAATATTTAATTAAGATTTGAAGATTACATGAAAAAATCTTCTGGAGGGTTTGATTACACAAAATGGAAGTGTAAATATTGAGCGGCACCGTTAGATAGTTGACGCCAACATTGAAAGAATAAAATTTGAAATTTCCAATAACACAATGAATTCATTGTATTCCAATGGTTAATTTCATTGCTAAAATAAGGTTTAAGTTGCAAGTACAAAACATCAGTTCTCATATGATGGTTGCAGTAAATATAGAAACTCATGTCTAGTTATACAATAAATTCATTGTTTTATATAGAAACTACTTAATCATTTGTCCGGCCGAATATCTTGGTGGGTTAGTAAACATGGCTTTTAGCCAATAGGTTGCAGGATCGAAACTGGTCGCTAGCTAGTCGGTTGTGTTCTAGGACAAGGGACTTAGCGGACATTGCCTGAACCCATCGTTGTACAGCAGATAAATGTATTTTTTGTTTTAACTCATAAATCTAATTGGTTTAATTAGTTTAAGCAATGTCATATTCTCGTATTAGTGTCACAAGACACCACAATTATGTTACTCTCCATTAAATACCAATTACCATGTGATTATACCATTAACAATTATGTTATTTTGTTACATAATTCAGGCTTTTATTTCCATTCTGTATAAACAAAAACATGGTATGATATAAAAGTAATTAACCAACCAGTAGTAGCGTAGACCACTTCACTGAATGGGCTATCATCACCCACAGTTGATGCTCTTAACTTGAACCCGTGTGTTGTGTTAGCCGTGAGCTGGTCTACCACTCTCTCTGTAGCTCTTCCTTTGTATATCAACTTTTGACCTGGAAATTCAAGCTTTAAATCCAGCCTTGTTTAGGATAGGCACTAATCCGCTGGGTTCAGGCAATGTCCATTAAGTGCCTTGTCCAAGGACACAACCGACTAGCTAGCGACCAGTTTCGCACCGGCAACCTTTTAATTAAAAGGCGACGCATTTAACCGTCAGACTAACCGGCCAGAAAAACAGTACAAACAGCGCATGGGTGTCATACCATCATACAGTTTGTAGGTGATTTCCAGCGAACTTTGTGTCTTTATTTCCGTCCATTGTAGAGAAATGGTGGTGGCCGACACAGAGGTTACCACAGGGGCATCAGGGCAATCGAGTTTTCTTAGCAGCGCGAGTGTTTTCTCAATCTCGTCGTTGAGCTCTGTAATACAAACAAAGTGAAGATGGTTATTGAATTCGGAACGACTGTAAACCAACATTGATTCAGACATCTTGTAAAATCCTGAGGGGCCACTTATTTTGGCACCAGAATAAAAAATCGGGGACAATAAAATGATAACATCGTTTGGTCAAATCTTACAAGCGACCACTTCACCTTTGGAGTTTGTGCTTTTATTGAAGTTCCTGTTAAGTGCCGAGATAACGTTGTCGTTGTCACGCAACATTACAACCCCTTGTTTGTGGCAACTTATCGTTCTTAATGTCCTGGATGGATGGAGTTTATTAGGAAAATTAATTTAACGTTAAATATATGTGAAAAAAGGTTTATGCAATGCATAGCAGCTTAAGGTTAAGAAAAGAATCAGGAGTGCAAATTACATTTTTGCCTTGTGAATTGTCACCCATGGCACTTAAACTATGGACTTTGAAAATATTATGATTTTAACCTAAAACCGACCTATATTTATAACTAAAATCATTAACCATAAACAAACAACATACAAAGTTAGCAGAAATTACAATATTCTACAAAGGATTACAATATAAATGTTATATAACTCTCCAGTTAACTTCTATTACGCTTTAAAATGTCCAGATTAGGTGACATTATAGACAACCGATTAGCTTGGTGTGTCATGTGTCGTCCTTTCAGTCAAAGGGTTGTAGGTACGACACTGGTCGCTAGCAAGTCGGTTGTGTCTTTGGTCAATGCACTTAACTAAAATTGCCTAAACACAGTGTTCAACTAAATTGAAGGAACACCTAATCTGACGATTGCCTGTGTGTGTGTTAATGCCCCTTGCGTTTTCCAAATTACAGTACGGCCGGTTAGTCTGGTGGTTTTAGTGTAGCGCCTTTCAGCCGAAGGGTTGCAGATATGAAACTGGTCGCTAGCTAGTAAGTTGTGTCCTTGGGCAAGGCACTTAGCGAACATTGGCTGAACCCAGCGGATTAATGGGTTCCACCAAACAACACACTGCAATAGCTCTGGTAACCCGGCGGTGGGCGCGAGGTGTGTTAATCTCCTTGGTTTTCCCATTCACAGGGATAAACATGAATATCCAATCCCAAGAACCAATTCCACGACACAAATCCCCCAACTCACATCGCAGCGAACCACGCAGCTTCCACGTCTTCTTCATTTGCTAACAACAACACAAGACGACTTATGACATCATTGAATGCATTGTTCCCCAACACCCGTTGGTTGCCGTTAGCATTGGTGGCCAAGCAGCTGACGGCGAAACAAGCGTTCTTGGCGCTTCCCATGTCTCCTTTGATCAGCATTCGACACAGAGTTGATATCTGTGTGGATTGATTGGTTGCTTAGCTTACTCATAGCACATCGGATCACAAACTAAAAGGTGACAGGATCAAAACCTACCACCAACTAAAAGGGGGTGGGATCAAAACCTACCACTGGCTGGTTGATTGTGTTC
>CH002367.1:947316-961264 GCA_000149265.1 Ciona savignyi
TCGAAAAAAAAGGCCCGGAACTTCTTTCAATGTTACTATTTATATCCATCCATCGTCGCGATTAAAACAACGTCAACGGTATTCTATATAAATAAGGGGATTTCCACACATTCGAATGCCGACGTGTTTGTTTTATTTTGCCGCCTGCGGTTGCCGACGCAATCTTCCAAATAATTAAATAACAAGACGAATCTGTAGTGCTATAAAGATATATAGTGATTTAATAATAGGGAACGATTCGTAGCAATTGTGCGAAGTCGGCTAATTTTTGCCTGTTTAAAAGTTGGTTACAGCTAAATAAATTTATGCCGTCTTGGCGCCACCCCAGTTTTTGTTTACAACGCAAAAAAATCGACGCCTATGAATATAGCCCATTATGACATCATAGTTTGTGTGGTGGGATCAAAACCAGCCGAAAAGTAGTTGGGCATGCAGTAGAGGAATCGTCCAACTGGTTAGTCGGATGGTTTAGTGTGACATCTTTCAGTGGAAAGGTTGTAGGTGCGAACTGGTCGCTAGCTGATTGGTTATGTCCTTGGGCAAGGCACTAAACGAACATCGCCTGAACCCAGTGGATTAATGGGTTGTACTTAATTAGAATGTGTTAATCATATACAACACACTGCAATAGCTCCGGTAACCTGACAGTGGGCGCGAGGTAATCTGACGATTGTCCGTGTGTTAACCACCTTGGTTTTCACATTCATGGGGATAAACATAAATACCTATCCTTCTAGTTTGTGCGGCACGATCAAAACCAGCCGAAAACTAGTTGAGCATATAATGGAGGAATAAAGAGTTTGGACCAACACTTTTACTTTAAAGGACAATTAAGAGAGTTTTCAGCTGTGGTGCCAACTATAATCAGCTCCAAATAAATTGCACAACCGATTGGTTTAACCATTTCATCTTGGGTCATGTCGGTAATTAGTGAAAGGTCACAACAGCAATTGTGATGTTCTATTATTACACAAACACATGTACTTGTGCAGACAATAGAAATAATCATTTTTCATAATACGCTACACAATAGCAATTAAACAATGGAATCTGTGGGAACATAACGAGATCTTAAGTAAATGGTTTCAAATTACAAATGTTGTGTGACATGACAACATATATTCGGGCGGTGTACAAGTTTACGCCGGTAACTTGTGGGTGAGGTGGCTTTGGTTCACCCGATATAGATGTTTATTGTAGTGTTGACATGTAATATTGACTTCTAAATAATGTTTTTTTTCTCTTTTGCCTGCATTTTTTGTCTTATATTTGAAACTGTTTGATAATTATTTATTAAATTACACAAATAAAACTAAATGAATTGAATTGCCGAATGGTAAAGTTTATTAATAAATACACCATTTCTTTGTCCCAGTATTCATTAATGGCAAATGCAGCAAAAACACGGCAAAGGAACAGGTAAAAACGGCAAAACCAACAGTCATTAAAACACGTCATTTAAAAGAAAATGGATATACGACTTAATTAATATAGCGGACATGACCGCCAAACCTAGGCGAAAACAATACTGTTGAAACAAAATTAATTAATCAATATAAAGCCCTAAAGAAGAGTGTGCAGTAAAGCGCGACCAGTACTGAGGGGGAGCAGGTTTAAGGAGAAGGTGTGGCCCAAAAGCATGGACCAGAGTGGAAAAAGAAAAACCTAAAATTAAATTCCACTAATGTCCACAAAAACCGGTCTTTGGAACAAGGCATGGGTTCCCGGTATAAAATGGCAATCACCCATATAGCAACTACCCTGCATTTCCCATGGATTGCAAACAAACTAACCTGCTGCGTCGTTGCCTAATGATTGGATCAACCTTGTGAGGATAAACGCTGAGTCAGGATGATTCAGCACACTATGACACCCATCTTCAGAGATTGTTATCCTGGAGAATTTGTCGACAAATTAATTCGGTTAGTTTTACTGTTAGTGCATTGCACCACCAGTAGAAAGGTGATTCGATCTGCTGTGGCACTTAGCAGATGTTGCCAGATACGGCAGATTTATACAGTAATTTACACTTAATTGGATTATAAATAAGTTTTAACTGTCATTTTGCCGCCTTTTTTCTGTTTACAATTTTTTTATAGAAGGTTCTGTTGCATGTTTTTAATTGTCGAAACAAAAAAATTAACTAAAGTAAACAATGAAATAATGATTTTAATATATTCAACATTATAGTTTTGATAACCGAACTGTGGCAACCTCCGTGTTATAATGTTTTCTGTGTTTTCTTAAAATTATTCTGTGATATTGTGGTCTAAAATTTTCCAGTTTAAGTTGAACTCATTAATCCAATGGGTCACGCCATGGCTGCAAAGCGCCATGTCAAAGGACACAACCTACAGGCCAGTTTTGAACCTGCAAACCCTTCGCTAAAAGGCGATGCACAAAACCACGATGCTAATCTGTCAGACATTATCAATGAAGATATATGTGAGGTCTACCTGGCAAGAACGAGCGCAGCATTCGATGCGGTCCAGTTATTCTCACAAGCGAGCAACGACGTAATATTCGTCAGCATCTCGTTAATACAAGGCTGCGAAATCATCCAACCGCGACCTTCTTTTGTCTCAGCCTGAAAAAAAATATTTAAACATTTTTATTTTATCAGAAAATTGACAGATTATGAACTCGGTCTATTTAACATTGCCTAAACCCAGCGGATTAATGGGTTCTACTAAATTGTGTATCATACACAACACACTGCAATAGCTCCGGTAACCCGACGATGGGCGCGAGGTGATCTGACGATTGCCCGTGTGATAACCCCCCTTGGTTTTCCCATTCACGGGGATAAACATGAATATCCTATCGTAACAGTCATTCAAGGTTGAATTGATAAAACTCACAACCATAAGAAAATACAGTCAACAACATAGATGGAGAAATATATATCTTGATGTCACCATAACTAGTGCTGACTTACACACTGCACAAAAACTTTCTGGTGACAGAATCAATGACCTTCAGGAGTCAGTGGTTCCAAAGTTGGTAAAAACTACAATTAGCTAAATAAATGTTGATTTTATGTTGAAATGTTGATTGATTTCTAATGGCGGTCTCACCAAAGTGCCAAGAGTTCCAGCTGAGTTCATGACGCATTCTGCATCTTCTGACATCAACATTCGGGTTAAATCCTGAACAAATTTGTTGGTTAGCATTGCCACTAATAATTTTAACTTTTTGGGCAATACACTTAACTACCTTTGCCTGGACCCAGCGAATTAATGGGTTCTACCAAATTGAAGGAACAAGTGAATCATACACAACACACTACAATAGATAATTTTAAGTTTTACAAAAAAAATCCTTTGCTCCAAGTTGATTAGGCGAACTACAAAACTGTTACTAATTTCTCACATCAGTGCATTGTAAAATACAGCATTTGTGTGCATTATCATTTTACTTGTGAATTAACCTGTGCATTATATTATCTAGATCCGTAGTTGAATGAAGCCTACAACAAGTATCGTATTATGAAAACTTTTATAATCAATAATATGGAATTCGTACACAAAGCTTATACAGTTTTAGATTTTAAATAGGATAGAAAATTCATGTTTATCCCTGTGGGAAAACCAAGGGGGTTATCACACGAGCAATCGTCAGATCACCTCGCGCCCACCATCGGGTTACCAGAGCTATTGCAGTGTGGTGTATATGATAGACACATTCCTTTAATTCAGTAGAACCTATTAAACCACTGGGTTCAGGCAATGTCCGTTAAGTGCCTCACCCAAGGACACAACCGGCTAGCTTACGACCAGTTTCAAACCTTTAACCTTTCGGTTAAAAGGTGTCGCACTAAACCACCAGACTAACCTGTCGGAATTTGGTTCAAAGAACACAAGAATCCATACAGTAGCATTGATGCCAGAGCAGGGCAATATTTGGAGAACAAAATTACCATCAAGAAAGTTTTGTTCCACTCACCTCCACAATCGAAGATGCTTTCCTTGCTTTGGTCAGCGACAAAACTCTCTGCGCGCCGAGTTGGCTTTCAGCCAGACTTCCAATCACATACGCCGCATTGCTTGCAACCCTATGTGAGGATGGGTGAGTGTTTTTAGTTTTCGGATAGGACATTTATGTTTATCCATGTGAATTGGAAAAACCAATGGGAATAACATGCGGGCAATTGTCAGATCACTTCGCGCTCATCGTCGGGTTACCGAAGGTTTTACAGTGTGTTGTATATGATTGAGACTTTTTTCAATTTTAGAAAAAACTCATTATTCCACTGGAATTGGGCAATGTCCGCTAAGTACTTAGCCCAAGGACACAAGAGACCAGCTACCAGTTTCATACCTGCAACCCATCGCCTTATAAGGTAAATTATTCATTTTTATAATCTAAAAGTAAATGCTTCAGTGAAATCCAAAGACTTATAATCATAATTTACTTAGATTAAAATACAAATTACTTCAGTTATAAAAATAAATAATTCACGTTATAAATTACTTTGATCAAAATACAAATGCAGTGCTCGTGACGAAAGACCATATTGTTTACGATCGGTGATTTAGATTCCATAACATTCCACGACAACAACTATTTAATGGTTTGAATGGATCTTAGCTTTTCAAACAGCAAGCTAGGATTGGCAATCAATTTGTGTTTAGCAAAAAATAAATACTACACAACAAATAAAGACAATATAAAAAGTGTGTAAAATATAAAGACTAAGCTGATCGGTCATTATAGCAACCAGTAAGGAAAGTTGGAACAAACAATTATTATGCCGGGTATTGAAAGGAAAGTTACCAGAAAATAGTTTAGTTTAGTTTTTTGATCCTTCGTTACATTAAAGAAGAATAGAACAATTATTTTAAGTTAAGGAGACAGGATAAAACGGAAAAACTACAGTAGTTAAAAAACGGCACTGAATAAACACATTACAAAGGAGAAAAAAATGACGTGGCCGTTGAACCTTACATTAATAAAAATACACTTCAACAGAACAATTTAAATCAAAATCAATTAAATTTGATATTATTTACGCCTTAAATAAAAGTGTGCAAGCGCTAGTTTGTTTTTTAGTTGCATACTGACATGCAGACGCATTATTAGACAACAATTAAGGAAAAAAGGAAAACAATATATTCTATAAAGCTTATGTAAGATCAAAAAAAAGTTCTTTGAACTTTTTTGGGTAATAAACTGAGGCTTCTTAACTTTTAAATATGATTGTTTTATTAACTGTAACACTATTTAAGTACCAAAACGCAGAATCTGTTGATTCAAAATCCTACTTCTTTGAGCCCTCAAGAAGTATAAGTAATGTTAATATTGATATACAAGATAAAACATTAATTAAACTAAAAGCACATTACTCCGTTGTATACTAGTATGTAAAGTCACTTTAACCAGGATTTAGAGCAGGGATATCCAACCGTTTATTATGGTGGGTCGCATTGTCACTTGAAATAAGTAAATGGACCGCAGACACAACTTTCACTAGGCTACCCAAGTACTAAACGCGTGCTTTAATTCTCCGAGTCTTATAGTTATATATAATCCTGTATTCTCCTGTTGCTTTCATACTATAGCCTACTATTACTGTGCTGACTGTTACATTATAATTAGGCTAAGATTTGAAGTTCAAAATAATACTTGAAGTGAAGGGTTGGACATTCCTGTATTAGACTATAGAAAAGTAAATAACATACCATACTACAAAATATGTTTTTAAATTATTTCTTAAAATTTTATTTACAAATATTACGTATAAAAACTATGAGTTTTAAGAAAACCTACCTAAAAAAGTTTTTCGAATCACTTTTCACACAAAACATTTCAACTGACAATCTTAAAAGTACTTAACCAAGAACATATAGTCTGTGAATGAGACATAAAATTGGTGGCTGGCAATTATATAAAGCAGAGCAAACAACCAATATTGACCAACAAACAGGTTGAGGAGTCATTCGTGGTTTTCGATTTACTCAACATGTTTGATGACAATTAAAAGTCAACGTTGTTTGTTAAACAAGGATACCTGGGAATCCAAATTGAATACTTTTTGCAAAATTACAATTTAAATCAACTGCAAAACCTTATGCATAAAGTACTTTCGTGTTGCCGGTTAAAATTTTAAATAAAATATGGGGAACTTAGGTGTTGGTGTCATTGCAAACTAGAACTAACAAGTGTTTTTAGCCAATGAAATATTACCCTAGCGGCAGTAAGAAAATAAGGATTTTGCAACTCACAACAATACCCCATGTCCACAGTTTGGTTACCAGGGCCCTTAAAAGAGGTATGAAAATATTGCAAAACCTTAAAATAATAAATTAAAAAATTCAAACCTGGTTTCCGACGATGACAGAAGTTCAATGAGCGACCAAAGCAGGTCTTCACTGCCCGAATCGCTCAGGAATTTATAAATCGTCCGATCTTTATTCTCGTTAATCTCGTCCACCAGGCGGTCCAGAGAGCCATGACGCATTTCTTCATTGTTACACAACAATTCCTCAAAGAAGTTCTTTCCGGACATTTCGCCAAAATCGGCAGAAATTGTAAAAAATTAAAATCACATTCTTTTATTTGTATAATCTATAGAATGGAAAAGATGTGTAAACAAGTTTACAATCTCAGAGGGATATTTTAGCAGGTAACGCTAAAAGGAGAGAAAGCGGAAAAGAGGAAAGGAGGGAAAGCGGGAAGGACTGCTCACTAAAACTACGGAAACTAATTTTAACCTTGCCCTAAACACTAAACTCAACGCCAAGACTAAACCTAACTCTAACATGTTTAAAACTAACTCTTATGTCATAATCTTTATTTTAGCATGCAGTTTCCTTCTTTCCGCTTTTCCTCCTTTTAGTTTTCTATACTTTTAGCACATACAACTGTTTTTTGATTTAATATAGTAAGTGAACAATTGCATGTGACAACACAAAAAGTTGTCCATTAGAACTTGGGACTGGTTTTAAATCTTTCTTTAGTTACATTGTTAAAAATACCCCGGTAGTATAAGTGCAAATTATTTATATTGTAATTTAAAATCTTATCTCAAAGGGCAATTATAGTCGAGTAGATACATAAATTTCCACTTAATCACCATTATAAGAGCACTTTATTTTAATTTTATCATTATTTTTACTCCAAGATTTACCAACACACTTAGTTGTTTATAATATGACAATGAAGGTATAGTTAAAGGTACCTGCACTGGTTAAGGTGGTACCTATTTTTTATGATTAGTTTATATTAATTAACACATAATGGCTAACAAATCGGCACACTATTATAACTTAAAAATATATTATTAAAACTACTTATAATAATAACAAATAAATAAAAATAGACTAAAATGGCAAAAAATCATCGTCTCAAATAAAATAAAATAGTTCATTTAATAAACTTCCCATGTCCGCAAGTTGCTAAAATCATATATCCATGTAAATTGAGCAGCGCCGTAGTAGCCCACTATTGACAGAGAATACAGACATTCAATTGTCGAGATCTAGAAGAAGCTTTTACATTGGAGAGAAGCGATCCACGCGAGCTTACTCAATAATAGCTTGGCTATTTACCATGACGACGTATCGTCACTTTAGCGTCATCATCCGGTAGGTGTTTATGTAAATAACAGACACGAAAAGCAGTAGAGTGCAATGTCGGTTTCACCGTTCAAAGGAGCGACGTACGGTCGTGTGGCCAAATGGTTAACGCGACCGATACATATTCCGACGCTTATACAAAAAAACGTTCCTGGTGACGAGCCCATCATGGTTTCAAAACTTGAATCAATAAAAAAAAATGGAGCGACTTTTTTTGTACGGTCGAGTGACCGAATGGTTAACGCGACCGATACATATACCGACTCTTATAAAAAAAGGGTCCTGGTGACGATCCCATCATGGGTTCGAAACTTGGCTGCGTAAAAAAGGAGCGACGTTTTTTGTACGATCGTGTGGCCGACTGGTTAACGCGACCGATACATATAAATAATCTTATATACAAAAACGGTCCTTGTGACGAAGCCAATATAGCTCGGTAAAAAAAGTAAAAAAAAGGAAGCGACCTTCGTGTGGCCGAATGGTTAACGCGGCCGATACATATGCCGAATTACATACAAAACGGTCTTAGCAACAATCCCATTATGGGTTCGAAACTAAACCTCGTACAAAAGAAAAAGACCGTATTGTACGGCCATTTGGCCGAACTATTAACACCACCTATACAAATACCTAGTCCAACAAAAAATCTTGGGTTCGAAAAGTATAAAAATTAAACCGATTCGTACACCGAGTTCTATATAAAAAAAACTGTTTTCGTGACAACCCCATTATGGGTTTAAAACTTAGACCGGTGAAAGAGAAAGTTATGGGACATAGGTAAAACGCCGGAGAGTTTTTTCAGGTCGAAATTTTCAGGTGAATACGTAAGGAAATGTTATTGCACAGGTAATCGTCAGATTACGGGATATCGGAGCTATTGCAGTGTGTTGCATATGATTGATATACGTTTCTTCAATTTGGTTAAACCCACCATTTCACTGGGTTCAAGCAATGTGCGTTTAATGCCTTGCACAAAGACACAACCGATTAGCTAATGGCCAGTTTAAACATGCAGCCCATCGGCTGAAAGGCGACCCTCTAACCCACCAATATATTCGGTCGGAAAGCTGTTAACAATTTTTAAAATGTTATTTGGATTATTAAAAACTATTAGTCCGTCCGCTTAGTATAGTTTCAACCGAAGGCAAAGATAAAACATAAAATATCCTATTTACAAAGATAAAACATAAATATCCTATTCTATTGTAGTTTAACTTCTCCCGAAAAACATTCGTTATCATAAAAAAGTCACATAACTTTCTATAGTCTAAACAAGGCTCCATTTTAGCATATAATCTTGTTTAATGTATTTGTAGAGCGTCGCTAATTACCAGATAATAATAAAACTGAACAAAAAGCACTGAGCTTATTAACGTTAGTTGTTTGAAATCGACTGTAACAACCACAGAGATCCGATAAATCTGTCCAAAGATAACCCAACCGCGAGAACTAATGTTTAATACCACAACTATCCCCATTTTAAGCCAGAGGGCATTTTAATAAAGCTATGCAACAAACATACACGATATTGTCGGCTTGCATAAGACATGTTGGTACGAGTTAATACGGATTTGAGCAAAAATAGAAGTTAGGTTTTTTGCCTAATTATGTAAGCAATATTTAAACTTATGATGAACCCGCCGAAGAGAAGTAAGGCTGTTACAAAGGGAAGTTCTTTCAGGAAGAAGCCGAAAAAAGCGGTAAAAATCACTTATTTAAAAGCGTGTTTTAGTACAGGCAATAGTCCAGTAATGATAAACTACACAGCAGCTTACTAAAACTTACATATGTCAATGTAAATTTTGGCTTTGACATAGGCCAACGTCGCTTACGAAGGTTAACAAATCTAGAATAGGATAGGATATTCATGTTTATCGCTGTGAATGGGAAAACCAAGGGGGTTATCACACGGGCAATCGTCAGATCACCTCGCGCCCACCGTCGGGTTAACATAGCTATTGCAGTGTCCTGTATGATCGCACGTTCCTTTAATTTGGTCCAACATATCAATCCGCTAGGTTCAGGCAATGTCCGTTAAGTACATTGCCCAAAGAAATAATCGACTAGTTAGCGACCAATTTTGAATCCTATGCAACCCTTCGACTGAAAGGCGTCGCACTAATCCACCAAGCCTCCTGCATGCACAAATAATCGAGTTTTAGAAGTATTTAGCAGGACAAACCAAACTTATTTGAAAAATCGATTTTATTTTATTGTAGCGAGGACGAAAATTATCCTCTGTCTACTCCCTGTTGTTTGTGATGCTCTTCGCCACCTTCTACGTTTATATGTCACAGAAAAATCATTCGGCATCACTGCGAACCAATTTCCGCAACTTCGCGCCAAAAATACTGTGGTCAAAATCGAAGGTAAAATCGGCTCCACCAATAAGTTGATATGTAGCGGCTTGGTTGGTAATAAAAAGCTCGTAAATTCGAAACCAACGGCTAGCTAGCCGGTTGTGTCATATGACAATACACTGATTACATGGCGAACCCAGTGGTTAATGGTAAATAAACCACCGTGGCATCTCCATATTCAACACATTACAATAGCTGCGGAACGGTGGACACGATGTAATCTGTTGATTACGTAAAATAGTACCATCCGTGTTTTTCTGCTTTAAGTATAAAGAAATCAACGACAATTGATATATACAATTACACATGTTCCCATATACGGACAGTTAATATATACAATTACACATTTTTTACCACAGTAATGACAAATGCGACTTAACCACTATAGTAGGTGGCTGGTACAGCTATATTCAAGTAAAGTATTTAAAATATTACTTTGCAGGTAAGCAGAGAAGCATGGACGAGAGAAACATACGCGAATAGCAAAAAAGTTGAAACTAAGGAATCTGCCTATTTCAACACCAATGCATTGACGGTACGCTCTTTCTTTACTAGGATAGAATGTTCATGTTTTGTTTCTGTGAATGAAAAAAATGAAAGGGACATTAACACAATCGTCATTACCTTGAACCAACTATTTGAGCTATTGCAGTATGTTGCGTGTTGTTGAGACTTGAGACGTTATTTTAGTTGGCTAAGTGCCTTGCCCAAGGACAGTCAAATATCTATACAATCTAGTCTGATCGATAGCTTAATCGGCAAGAGTGTCAGAGGTCTGCAGGTAGCGAAAAAACGTGGGTTTAAAATCAGCCGCTGGCTAGATAGCTGTGCAATTAGTATATATGACTGAGTGTGGGTTTTACGACAACTAAAGGAACATCCTAATATACAACACTGTAAACTACTGGTGAGCATGTCTAAACACAACCTAACATACCTTATAATTTGCTTCAGACGCCTTTGTTTTTTAACGAAGCAAGGATTCCCATCTTGACTCACATCGGGGAGCCGTTGATGCACAGAGAATCCCAAGAGAAGATTGGAGCTTGGATGAAGGTGTCTGCTTTGTTGTACTCTATTACACTCTTTGTTGATACTGGTCCTCTTGAAGTGAAGACTTAAGCATAGTGGTTTTGTTTTCTAATAGTTCTAATTTTTACCTGACCCGACCACTATACTAAACCACTTTTCCTTTGTACCAAATTATTTAAGAAGCTATTGCAGTGTATTGAATATGTTGAGACTGTTTAACAGTTTCTGTGGGTTATCCCCATAGATGGGAAAACGAAGGGGGCTTTATAACATGGGCAATTGTCAGATTACATTGAGCTAACCGTCGGGTTACTGGAGCTATTGCAGTGTGGTGTGTATGGTCAAGATGTTTTGGATGTTTGAAATTCACCCATTAACTGGGTTAAGATGACAATCATTGCCTTTCATAAGCAAACAAGTGTGGTGAGTTATAATTTCACCAATTTTAGCCAGATTACAGTTGAGGCTACAAATGATTTGAATAAACTCCTAGACAAATTTTCATAACAGGATCCTGCGTCTGAGAGCAACGAAATATTTGTGTTTGAGAAACACACTGGAAATAATCGTGTCCATGTTTATTCGAACTCCACATCCAACCAAATATCAAGTGACATCATACTACCTTACGAATGGGCGGGGACTGGTCATGTGGTCTTGAACGACAGTATTTACTTTAATAAGTATATAAATGCATCTGCATCCTGTGCACATACAATTTAACTTTTTGAAATTCGTGTGAATCTTTCTCTTTTTTGATTCATTTCCAAATTAAGTGGAGTTTTAATGCAATTATAGTTCAACCTATTAAATCACCATGTTTAACCAACGTCCCTTGAAAGTCAAGAACACAATCAGCTTTAGCTGCTTGTCTTTAAACCACAACATTTTGAGGATAAGACACAACCATCTAAGCACTACCAGCTTACCACTATCTATGACGCATTATATATGAGCTAACCAATATGGCAACTTCCCATGGTATATGTACCAATTGTAGTTTTATCCAAATGGACGTATCTGTTAAAATACTTTTCTTTAACTCTTAAAAATTATCTGTTGAACACAGGTACAACAGCAACACCATTGTACGGTGCAGCATTTCGGAACGAGCAATAAAAGCTGAACGAAGACTTGATGGCGCTGGATTTGGTGGCACAGCTGCGTATTCTTGCGGTTGTCAATCAGATATTGACTTCGCTGTCGACGGGGGTAACTTGTGGGTGATCTACAGCACTGCAGAGGATAGTTGGAATATAGTTATCAGTCAGCTGGATGTACTTTCGCTCAAAGTAAGATGAAATTGCAATACATAATCTTTTTTAGCATTTTACTGTACGAATATTATATGTAGCTTAATATACAGATATACAATAGGTTATTCATGTTTATTCCTATGAATGAGAATATACAAGGGGCATTAACACACTGGTAGTCGTCAGATGGCTAGAGACCAGTTTCGAACCTGCAACCCTTCGGCTAAAAGGCGACACATTATTCCACCAAGCTATGTGGTCGGGCGCCACAAGTACAAGCTATAGGTATATCGACACTTAATGCAGGAAACACTAATATAAAGGAAAAAGAAAGACTACAGTATTTGTCTTAAAACTTACTCTTAGGTCCTAAACTATTTCTAAACCTAATTTCAACCCCAATTTTCTTTATTTAATGCTTAGCTTAGTTACTTTTAATCCTTCGTTACATTAAAGACGATAACCACATTTAACAACAAACAAAGAAAGCTATTAACAAAGAAAGTAGAAATAAATCTCTGTGGTTATCGTCTTTAATTCGTTACATTAATGGTTAAATTAAAGACGATAACCACAGATATTATTAAAGTGGTTTATTGTGGTTATCGTTTGGTATTAACAAAGAAAGCAGAAATAATAACAAAACTACAGTAGTTCATTGAATACACACGACGAGAAATAGATTTGGTCAGTGTGACAGATTTTGCAAATTATTTCAATTAATATTTTAAAAAATTTAAGTATTTAACATTGCACAGTTTACCAAAATCACTGGTGTAAAGACAATTTTATCACTGTGCGGAAAAGGCACGTACTAGGTAATAATTACGTAACAAGTAATAAAACATGTGAGAATCATGATGGAAACCTCAAAAACAAAAAATCGACGTTTAAAACACAACATATTTTAGACATGAAATAAATTAAAACAAATATTTGTATGAGATGCTACATAACATCTCCATAGGCATGCACCACCATTACTAATCAACAAACACTAAGTGCATTTTAAATCATTCCATTAATCTTTGTTGGTGTGAAGTCAGTATAACCTCCACACCTGTGGTGTAGAAAGTTTCATTTATCTTTGTCTACAATCTAATAAGTCCACCGCATTTTCAGATAATGTCAACTTGGAGAACCAGGTATAGAAAGAGAAAGGCTGTCAACAGTTTTATGGCATTTGGAGTTCTCTATGTATTGAACCAACACAATAGGACAGGAAACTCAATAAGCTATGCTTATAATACTATCACAGGGACTACCTTTCAACCACATGTTCAAATTAATTCAAAGTAAGACTGTAAACTATTTGGAGAAACAGGCCTTGACGGCCTACATTCCTGTAGTACTGGGCTGCTGTTGACCTTCTGCTATTTTTTTGACTTCTACTACTAGGATGTTCATGTTTATCATAGGATAGGAAATTTATGTTTATCCCCCGTGAATGGGAAAACCAAGGGGATTAACACACGGGCAATCGTCAGATCACATCGCGTCCACCGTCGGATTACCAGAGCTATTGCAGTGTATGCTATACGGTATTGTAGCAAAGCACTTTAAGAATACAAAACATGAATATGATTCTTCCCACCACAGGTTTAGTTTTGTCTCCATGGACTATAATCCAAGAGATCAGAAGTTGTACGCGTGGGATCAGGGCAAACTGGTCACCTACAACACCACATTTAATGTTTAGATATCTTTGCTTGTATTCGTATTT
>CH002367.1:961793-972634 GCA_000149265.1 Ciona savignyi
ATTAAAAGCATAAAAGCAAACGGGATAATTAAGATAATCTGATTTCCCATCTGGGAATAAACATGAATTCTATTGGAACTCGCTGACTAAAACCACGGATAGCCAAATAAATCAAAAATGTAATATTTGCTAAAATCTCACAATTAATGATTAGCACAAATCAACTTAAAATGAAAAACATGTAATTATATTTTATAATTACATCTACAACTACAATACATTTTAAAATACAAACACAAATTACACATGACAATATACCTTGTAAAATTGTCATTAAATTCCAAAACACAGTGTAGTGTGCATTAATATATGAAATTTTCATAATCAAGTTTAGTGTTGTTGAAAGTCAAGGAGTCTTGCTTGAACAAGCGTTTGAATATCTGATCTCATTCGTGGGTCACAGGTTTTCAAAAGTTGTTGCACTTTGTTTGGATCTGTCCTGAGAAGAGTGAACAAGTTTTGTATGTCAGGCTTCATCAGAATTTCTTTAATTTTAGGATCCGATAATATTTTGTCCATTTCAATCTTGTCCTCAGCTGTCATTTGAGAAGTGGACTGAGAAGCTGGACTTATTCCAGTACTCGAAGTTGCTGCAGTTCTGTCTGACGGAGTTTTGTCACCCAACTCCGTGAAGTGTTCGCCTAGGATTTTATAAAACTGCTTGAAGAACATCTGGACTTCAACATCATTTTTATAATATTCCATTGCTGCTTTTGGGTCCTTTTGCATCCACTGTATTGCTTGGTTGAACCTTGGGTCTGATAGTTGCTTCAAAAGGGTATCGCTGCCTTCAATTTTCTTCATTAAATCATCTGTAATCCAACTCTTATCATCCAGTAGTTTGCTTCCAGTTTCTTTCATCGCAGTTTGTACATCGTCCAAAACTAAACTGCTTTCAGCAGTTTGTGTAGGTTTAACTACATAATCATGCTCCGTATCACCAGCAGCTGCAACTGGAGACTTCTTCTGTTTCGGTTTGTTCCCGAATAAAAAACCTTTTTGCATACCACCAAATAAAGATGATTCGGACCGCTTTGCTGTTTCTTTTGGTGACTTATTCGAACTACCAGTTGTACCTTTGTTATTATTACTGGCACTTGATGATTCAGCTGGGCTGACAGTTGGTTGAGATACTTGTTTATCTCTTTTAAGTCGGATCTCCTTTACACGGTCCACCAGTGAAGACATGTCTTCCAACGGAGGAATATCTTCATCCATTATATTTCAACTTACCAAGCTAACCACACCTTCAATTAACAATTTCAACCTAATGAAAAGCAGCATAATTAATAAAGCAATAAAATTCTATAGTTATTGCCGCTTATTGGCAATTAATTCATTAAAATTACTCCTAGTTTATCATAGAAGTTGGCAAATATAAAAAATATCAAAAAGTGAAGAAAAGCACAATAATGCCAAAATCAAGAGAATTGCCACTTAAGCATATTACTTTTGTGTAAAAAAAGATTAATTTAAAGTTGACTTGCATATAAATCGCACTAAAAATTTACAGATTTAAAAAACCCTTTCCCTAGCTTTTTTTGCATAGATATTTTCCTTATTTTGTGTTTTGTTGGGCTTAATATAATCAAAATATGTTTATCGACATCTATGAGCAATAATAGGTACATGTGGAGAATCAGGTGCTTTAGTGGTCGGTTGGCGTGCTTATAGCTATAGCACTGAACCTGACCTGAGCTCTCCAACTAATCAGACACCGAATTGACTCCGTCTCGGAAGGTTTCTTCACTGTATCTTATAAACTAATACAGTGAAGCAAATACAGTTAAACTGATTGACTGGACATGCCCGGAGCCAAGCTCCAAGCAGGCAATTTATTTTGATCCTTATTCTAAAACGCGATTTCGATAATCTAATACAATGAGTTTTTATACACACAACGCTTGTATGGCACACTGTGTGGGAAAAATCATATAGGAAATGTTGGGAATAATAGCGCGCTGGCATGCAGAGGAAATGATTTACAAAGGCATTTGGAAAGGGCGCACACAGCTGTGCAGCATACAATAATGGCTTACTTAAACAGTTTAACAAAACTTAATATATTGTACAACCAATATGACACAAACCGCGAATGTCACTACATACAATACATGTACTCAAGTGCAGATCATCAATTTTCAATACCCGAAAACTTTTAATTCTGGTCGAGCGGATTGTATATTGCTTATATTTTTTAAAGGAAAAAAGTTGCGACCTATCTGTGAGAAAACAAGGTAAGTTTATGTGCATATTACATTTTAAAAATTTCAAATTAATTGCGTAGCATTTAAAATTAAGTTCTTTAAAAATTGTGATTACTGGTATCACTCAAAATGATTAAAGTTTTCCAGGCAAACAGATGGGTGGTCAGACTGGGATGGAAAATGCTTAAACTGCATTTGCAACGAAACTTGTGTGGCATGATTTGCAATATCTGCCATGGCTTCGTATTTCAGTACATCTTCCAACCGATCACGCACTTCAATCATGGTCGGACGTTCAGAAGGATTTTGACTCCAGCATTCTCGCATTATGTCTTTCATTTTGGGGATAATGGCATTCTGACTGGCATTATTATCAATATTTCTTTCATCATTAATATTCTCTATCAAAGGGCGTTGACCGTTGATAACAGATAACCGAAATTCCCTCCGATTTCCTACCACAGGTTCTGATCTTGTAAGACCAACCCACATACAGATAGCAAAACTGTACACATCAGATTCACGTGTCATTGTGTTATGATTTTCAAGACGTTCAGGTGCCATGTATGCTAGAGTTGTTTCACCGTCTGTTCCAATCCTTGACTCCTGGCTACTTCCTGTTATAGACGCAAGTCTGGATCCCCCTAAATCACCCACCTTCACATGCAAGTCTGAATCCAGCATGAAATTACTTGGTTTTAGATCACCATGGATAATACCTTGGTTCATAAGTGCGTTATGGAGAAAGGCAATGCCCTTTGCCGCCTCCCAAAACATTCGTAGAATCAAACCAGGTTGTATATTGATATCTCTATTCAATAATAGATTTTTCAGATTCCCAGCATGCATATACTCCATAATAATTCCAACAGAACTGTTTAACGTCATCACTCCATAAATAGGAATCACATTGGGAGATTGACCTATTCTGTGGAGATCAATTTCCTTTACAATTTTATCAGCAATATGTCTATTATTGGGAGGACACTGGATACACTTGATCGCTACCAATGACAAGGTGTGGTTAAAAGCAATTAAAATGGTTCCAAAACTGCCCCTATCGATAATGGCGTTTAAACGATTTTCATATGTATGAAAATCTTGTCTTTGATAATGCATTGGAAGTAAATTGTGCTGTGAAGCTGGCTGTACATCATTATCTTCGTAACCATTTGATGGGTGGTCTGGATCAGGAACAGAATCTTCATTATTGGAGCTGTTATTATCTTCAGATGAAGCAATTGATGACTCTGGATGGGTTATAGGAGGAACGAAATCCTCATTATTATTGGAGCTGTTATTATCTTCAGATGAAGCAATTGATGACTCTGGATGGGTTATAGGAGGAGGGTACGAAATCCTCCATTATTATTGGAGCTGTTATTATCTTCAGATAAAGCAATTGATGACCCTGGATGAGTTGTACGAGGTGTTGTGGGATTTTCATTATGGGAACTGTTCTGTTCTCCTTGTGGAGAACTAATTGTTGACTGTGTATTAGCAACAATAGGTGTTAAATTCTCATCATTAGTATTTTCTGGGGAAGCAAAATTTTTCTCATATGTGTGTTCCACTATTTCTTCAGTAGGTTCCGTCACTGACTGTCTCCGATATTCAATTTTAGTTTTTTTAGGGGTGTTTGTGATTTCAACACTAAAGGTTGCATCATACGTATTAGAGCTTAATACACTTGTACTTTCCAGGTTATCTGCGTTGTATTGAAACTTGAAATTTTGGGTGATAGGTTTTGGTGGTTTACCAGACTCTTTACTTTGTAATCTTATGAAAGGCTGGGTTTGGGTAGAAGGTGAACTTTTTGTGATTTTCTTTGGATTTAATTGTATTGGTTTGCATATTTGTGTCACCTTGGGGTGCTAGGTTGCAAATGGCGACATATTGTTAGAAGTTCCTATTTTGACTTGAAGTTTTGCTTAACTCTAACAAATTCTGCTGTGAAGTTGGCGCTACAATTTGAATGTTAACTTCAGAATCAGATGATGAATTAGGTTCAGTATCATTCAATATTTCCGGTGATGAGGTTATTTCAATAACTTCATCATCCTCAATAATCATTATATCATTATCTTGTGATGTGGAAGTTGATGGCTTCAAGTTATCAATTAGTCTTTTTCTACACTTAGGCTGTGACCTTGGTGTAGTAGCATACTGATTAAACATTCCTTTATCAGTTCGTTGCTTTTTTGCACTTTGAGTTTTTTTATTGCTTAAAGGTTCCTTTTTGATTCTTTTAGATTTAAGCGCAACTTCAGATTTCACACCTTTTGTTTTCTGTTCTTCTCCCTTCTTTGAAGTCGTTGCAATCCCATTCTGTCGATTTGTTATATCATTTAGGGCTGTGGAGAAATGGTCCGGGATGGTTGATTTTTTGCCACTGTTTTGCGTTATCTTTCTCTTGATTTGTTTATTTTCCGACATGTTGGTACACTGAATTTGACTTTATTAAAGTTTAAACAAACTTATAACTTAACTTGGCACTGTAACACAAGTAATTCATTAACTTACAAAAGAAACACATACCGGTACTGTAGAAAATACAACGCAAAGGCAACTGTAAAGTAACGAACTGAATTTAAACTGGCTAGAATTAAACAATCAACAAAAAACACGCGCCCCAGATTGATTAAGTGAGATGATCATGATAAAAGAAACGCTTAAAACAGACTTAAAATATGATTTCAGTTTGCTTAACAATTATATCGGTTTTATAATTTGATTTTTTGTATATTCAAATTGTTGGTGGTAAACGCTGCAGCGAGAGAAACAAAAAATAAAATTGAATATTACACGGCTACTGCATATAAATAAAGTAAATAAATATGAGTAATCCCTATAATCTCTGCAAATACTAATAAAAGAAAAATGCACACCAAAATAAAGATTAAGGGATTAGAAAAGTGTTGTGGCTGATGTTACAATTGTTTTTAGTTTTGGGGACAGGTTTAAAATTAGTTCTTATAGTTTTAATGACGACTAACCCTTTTTTTGGTTTGCTAGAGAGATTTCATTGTAATCTGGCCTACTTGTTTAACTTAAAGAACGCTTAATTTTTAAGCTAACATAAAAAAGGCTAAAAGTTTAACTTTAAAAAGGCTAAATGTTAAGATAAAAAATGATAAAAATCTTAATATTAAATACACAACCTAATTTTTATGGTAACACTCCTGAATGCGTTTTGCTGGGAGCTACCAATTTGCCGCAGAGAAAAATTGAATTTCCCGCCATGGCTAAAACGGAACTGCAAATATTAATTTGGGAATATTAAAGGTAATTTCCCTTATGCTAATTTAGTTACGCCAACGATATTTTAACAACGGTGGTTTGATCTCAATTTGGATACCGTTAAAAAATAAATTTATAATCTGTTTAAAAAAATAGTTTATTTTATGAAAATAATTTTGCTTTTTTATGATTTTATTATTTGCCTCATTTATTAGGAATATTATTTTATAAATAAAGTTATTAAAAGACTATTCAATATCACAAATTTTATACATACTGTGGAAAATCCGTTATAAAATTTAAATTCTCCAATCCAAGTCTGTTTGTTGTCAATATTTAACAGCTGATTTCTTGAAACCTGTTAATCTTCTAAGTCGATTTATTACTCTACTTGTTTTTTAACAGTTAGAGATACTAAAGTCATGTTTTACTTATAATAAGACAATATTTAATGATGTACTAAATAAGAAAATCGAAAAAAAGATTAACAGAAAACGCGATATTAACTACAAAGGTAGTTGAAAAAATTATTTAAATCACAATACCATTATATGCCGTTAGACATTCAATAATAACGTTATATTTTTCATGCACACTGTTTAACTTACCTTTTTGTGATTTTAGATACAACTTTTTGTTTTTTATTACAATTGACACATTTCGATCATGTCTAAGCGCAAGAAAAAGCAAAATGGTGCTCTCACTGCAGACGACTTGAAAGCTCAAATGTTCCAGTCAATGAAGTCCGCAGGAGTTGTTCGACAATTAAAGGTTGGATGAGATGACTGGACTAACAGACAAGTCAATGCTAATTGTTTTTATTGGGGAAAAATTAAAAGGATGGAAACTGCACCACTAAAATGAATATTAGGGTATTGGGGGTTAGTTTTAAACATGGGCGTTCGAGTTAGGGCTAGTCCTGGAGTTGAGATTAGTGGTTTAGGAAAGGGTTCAAATAAATTTCCATAGATTTTAGTGATCAGTTTTCCTCCTTTTACTGTTGCCCTTTTTATTGCTCTTGGCAAAATGTGGATATTTATCTAGGGCTGGTTAAATTAGTTATTTTGCCTACAGACTGCAGCAACAAGTTGATTTTCCCAGCCACACAGACTTAAATGTTAATTTAACAAAGTAGTTTATTGTAAACTCAGCGCTGTTACGTTACAAATTGGTATAAATTTCTAGAAGTAGTTTGTTAGTAAAATGAAATTTTTGCGTTGGAATATACAGATAATTGCGATTTATATTATAAGTAACGGAACGTAGTTAGAGGATTTTCATATTTTAACCAAAGTTGCTTACAATAAAAATCATTTTTGTAAATTGTCCCAATTTTTTGGTAAATTGTTCATTTTTGTTTTTGTAAATTGTCTTTTTTTATTTTTGTAAATTGTTCATTTTTGTAAATTGTTACCACTGTCTGAAAACCAATTTTCACTAATCCAACTTACATCTTGCTACATTCAAGTACTTGCATCTTTCTTGCAGGTCCAATTGCGTCAGACCATGATAAATGAACTTCGCGGAAAAGGCAGCACCAAACCCATCAACACAAGTCTTGATGATTCGGATTTAATTGCTGCAACAATGCATCCAAGGAAATGTGAGTTTGTAATAATCTGATATTACGCTATTTGATCCAGGCTCCATATGTATTGTCCACTTCCAAAGTGTTTTTTCATTGTTGTGAATAATTTATGATAACGCTCTTCGCCAAAAGTCACTTTTATTTTTGAAATTAATTAATGAGGAAAACTTCATTGTATTCATGTTTATAATTTATACTGCACTCAACTGCTAAACCAAGACAAGATTACACTCATTTGCAAACAAAACTTTAAGTTTAATTGATATAAAACCTTGATGAAAAATGTCCATCATAATTTAATACTAAGGCAGCTTTAGGCGAAGGTGTAGCTGTAAAAATATGTTTTTGTAAAAATATGTTTCACAAACACAAAAATATGTAATGGTGTATAAATATTGACCTAAAAATGATACATAGTTAGTTTGCTGACTACTTGTCCAATTGGTTTGTTGTCAGAACCTAATCGAGGATGCAACATTTATTTTGTGTGTTTGGCTGTAGTATGTAGGCTGTATTCGCATGGCTAGACATATTAGACTTAACTAAATGGCCAATATATGGAAACTTCTATTTTGAATGGGATAATTATTTTGTTGGCAGTATTTTATAAACTAGTCATTAATTTTATTCCCAACATACTGACACATTTAATCAATATTTACAGCGTATTCTTGGGTACAAACTGCGCTCGACAACCTAGTACTGCACCACATCAAACAAAGCAAGTATCACTACACGATGTCTCTTTTCGAACAGGAGTCCAGTGTCAGCAGTTACTCAGTGAGTTTTTTTCTTTTTCAAGTTGCTTACTTAATATATGTATTGTAATCAATTTGCCCAAATATTTGTTGTTTTATTGAAGGCCAGTTTGCAATATGATGCCCGATTTAACTGGTAAAATGTGCTAAAAGGTCAATGCAACGCAATCAACCCAGTTTGCTTTGTGAATAACAAAATTTTCACGAAATTTTTTAACGAAACGAAATTATTTATACAGGTAACAATGATTCATTGAAATTTATTTCTAGAAATCGCTGACTCAGCAGTTAATAGCCCGACTCGGGTTACACGATTCCGACATCGACGCTGATTCAGCCACGTCATCCGAGCAGCTAGCATCTACTCCGAAGAACAACAAGGATCTGATCATATGGAATATTCTGCACTCGCTGTCAAGCTTAGCGGCAAAGCGTGGGTTGCAGAATGTGCTGGAAAACAAGGAGAATGTGGCGGCTCGTGCTAATGAAAGACAACCACCATTGACAATAGGTACTGTGATGGCCTTTTTACCGATTTTTTAAAGAAATTTATGGTAATAAATACACAAAAAATGTGAAAGGATTACAGCCACACAAAAAATTAGAGCAGTAATACTAAAAGACAACCACCAATAACACTATGTTTTGTGATTTTGGGTTTATTAACAATATTTTTGCCTTTTTTTTACAAATTCAAAAATAAACAGTGAAGATGAAAGATCACAGCCGAGTGTAGAATTCTTTTATTAGGATGATTTTTAAACGTTATTCCTTAAATTTTCACTCAACAAAACATTAGAATGTCAATATTAGATTTTTTGGATATATATGTTTAAATACAAATATTTAAATGTGAAGTATAAATATTTTATTTTTAGTAAAAAGAAAAGTTTAACTTATTAAATCTAGAAAAAAAATTCAAGAAATATTTTAAATTTTCTCTTTTTTTCCTTCAAAAATCTGTATTTTTGAATATCATGATGTTTTCATCTTTCAGCTGAGAAGAACTATGGATGGCATGTTCAATATGGTGCATAGTTGTCCAACTTCACAGTATTTTTAAAAAAAATTATGTTGTTGTCTTCCAGCTGAGAAGTTCAGAGCAATTGACGAGGAGTTTGCTGATCCTCCTCGAAGATCCCATCGTGATCCGGAGGTTGGAGTGAGTGTCCTCGCATACGCTGTGAGAAGAGCGGAAGAGGATGCTGCACGGAGAGCAAAGATCTCGTACGAGCAGTGGAAGTCGGTTGATCTGACGAAGATGAGGTTGGAGGAGGCAGATAAAGGAAAGGAGAAGGTGATGCATGTGGTGATGTTGCCAGTGATGTTTAAAGGATGAGGTGGCAAACTTCATGGTGACGAATGTTCGGATATAATATTCATGTTTATCCTCGTGAATGGGAAATTGCAAGGGGTTAACACACGGGTAATCGTCATATCACCTCGCGCCCATCATCAGGTTGTCGGAGTTATTGCAGTGTTTGTATATGATAGACACGTTCCTTCAATTTGGTAGAACCCATTAATTCATTGGATTCAGGCAATGTCCACCAAGTGCTTTACCTAGTACACAACCGTCTAGCTAGCGCGTAGTTCGAACCTGCAACTCTTCTGCTGAAAGGGTTCGAACAAACTAACCCAGCAAGCTAATCGATCGGATATTGACAGTGTTATGTAGACTCATTCAGTAAAGGACGTTAGCAGACACTCTTGGTTTGGTTATACTCTAGTTGAATAGAAAACGGTCGCGGTAAGCGTTACTTTATTTACAGTAATTTCTTACTTGCGCAACTGCGATACGCAAGTATTACTTACGTTAACTAACACCAATTTTTGGCCCTGAGGGTCGTCCGTATTTAACCACAAGTGTCCATGACCGTAAGTTGCTTCAACCCAGCTTCGATTACCACACAGGTGAACAGCAAACTTGAGGAATTGGAGAAAGATTACCAGCGGCGACGTGATAATCTTGAATCTCGAGAGCGATCAGCTGTGGAGAGATTGCAACATCATAGAGAGGTAGCATCTGCTGTTTGTAGACTCTGATACAATAATTGTGTTTATTACAAGTGGTTAGTATTGTTTTTACCTTAATTTAACACAATGGGATTCATCAAAATGCAGAGAATACTTACAATTTGATGAGTTGTACTTTTGTTCTAATTATTTTAAATAGAAGCTAATGCACTTTGTGTTGCTCTTATGCTAAATAGGTGTGTGTTTCTATTTTAAGTAGCCACTTGGTTGGAGTAATGCAAAGTGGAATTCTTTGTTGCACAGTAATACACTTCGCTCACAGTAGAGCACAGTAATACACCTCATTTCCACAGTCGAGCACAGTAATACACCTCATGCCCACATTCGAGCACAGTTACACACCTTATGCCCACAGATCGAGTTCAGTAACACACCTCATGCACACAGTCGAGCACAGTAATACACCTTAGGCCAGGGGTGGGCAACATACGGGCCGCGGGCCGGGTCCGGCCCGTGAAGGGATTTTGACTGACCCTTGAACTGTATCTAACCATAACCTGTAATATGGCCCAGGTCCGGCCCGTTGTCTATATCTAACCATCTTCTGTAGATGGTCCGACGCATTAACAGAAAGACCAAGCTATGTTCCAGTCTAACTGATGTTTACATTCTTTAATGAGAATTTTTACATCAAACTTACAGCCCGAGTTTAAACAACTTGTTGACAATTTTAATCGACCACAAATGTCTTATTGTTTACAGTACAATTTTAGTACATTATGATAAATTCATTATGTGCTTTTTTTGGTCTAATTTTTTTGTAAAGTTTAAACTTAACTTTAAGCATGATTTATAAATTTCTTTTTTGCATTAGTGAATAAATATGTTGTTAAGATATTGAATATTAATTATCTAATAATCTGGCCCGCCAATGACTTTATTTTTCACATCTGGCCCGCCGACTAGAGAAGTTGCCCACCCCTGCCTTAGGCCCACAGTCGAGCACAGTAATACACCTCATGCCCACAGTTGAATACAGTAATACACCTCATGCCCACAGTAGAGCACAGT
>CH002367.1:974693-996997 GCA_000149265.1 Ciona savignyi
GTCTGTTAGGTGACTTTCCCAAGAAAAAACTGACTAGCTAGTGACCAGTTTCGGACCAAAACCCTTTGGTTGAAAAGCGTCTCACTAATCCACCAAGATAATCTGTAAAACATTACTGACATTAATCAGCATTTAAAATATCTTCCCAGTTATCACCCAGCAAGCCATGGATCAAATTATGTTGGAAATCAATGAGAAATCGAATGAAACAAACCAACTGAAAGTGGAGATTGAGAAATTAAAAGTAAACTTTGTTGTTGTGTGGGTTGTATAGCAGCAGACTTTGATTGAACAGTGACTTCTGATTCAAAATCGTATTTTCCTTAAAGTTGTGTTCCATCAACTCGACTGTGGACATGAGGTGTATTATTGTGCTCAACTGTGGGCATAAGGTGTATTACTGTGCTCAACTATGGGCATGAGGTGTATTACTGTGCTCGACTGTGGGCATGAAGTGTATTACTGTGCTCGACTGTGGGCATGAAGTGTATTACTGTGCTCGACTGTGAACATGAGCTGTATTACTGTGCTCGACTGTGGGCCTGAGGTGTATTACTGTGCTCGACTGTGAACATGAGGTGTATAACTGTGCTCGACTGTGAGCATGAGGTGTATTACTGTGCTCGACTGTTAGCATGAGGTGTATTACTGTGCTCGACTGTGAACATGAGCTGTATTACTGTGCACCTAAGCAAGCCACTTTACATTGCTCCAACCCAGTGGTATCTAATAAGTCACCAAGTAAAAGTCATGCCTGATTATCCACACACTGTAATAGCTCCAGCAACTCGATTATGGGCGTGTCATTAATGCATGACCGTGATGAAACCCATTACTACGAAGCCATGAAATTTTGAACCTCAATTCATCAACAGATTGAGTTGAATGCAACGAGAAATCAACATCACAACGAAACTTCTACTGAACGAGAAAATTACTTTTTAAAAGAGAATCTACGAGAATTAAAGAGGTAATGAACTTATTGCTCATTTACTTGATAAAACGAACGGCTCTCACCCTAAGCATAATTTTTCCCCCGCTTCGCTCCACATTGATTAGGCTTGCTTCGGGCCTGTTACCAACTACTGCATTGTGGCGTGTAGCGTTGTGTGCATTGTCGGTTTGTGTAAATTAATGTGTATATTATCAAGTAGATTCGTAGTTGAATAAAGCCTACACTGAAAATACATATTAAGCGTACTATAGGTCACCACACTTATTTTCATTTTATTCCCATCAGAATACTTCTTACTATCAACTGACCGGTTAGTCTGGTGGTTTAGTGCAACGTCTTTTAATCGAAAGGTTGCAGGTTCGAAATTGGTCGCTAGGTGGTCGTTTGTGTCCTTGGGAAAGGCACTTAACGGACATTGCCTAAACCCAGTGAATTATTAGGTTCTACCAAATTGAAGGAACTTGTGAATCATATACAACACACTGCAATAGCTGAGGGTGGGCGCGGGATAATCGGAGCTATTGCCCGTGTGTAAACCCTCTAATCCTTTGAGTGTTTTAATGTCCATTATTACCATACAACAGCTTTATTTAAATTAAGCCTGTTCTTAATAGTATTAGATTTGTATGATAATTTATAATTTCCAATCAATATTGTAGCAACAACTACTGGTTACCAACTGCTTTTTTATTTAAATCTTATATAAAGGGGTGTCATCTTTTTTATCAAGTTTTTATATAGGTACATAAATACTGGTAAATTTTGGTAAACTAGGTGTTGTTTTAATTTTTTTTTTAATTTCTAGGGAAATAGAGAATTTGAAGCGAACCAATCACTCAACACAGGAGTCGCACAAGAATATGGAAACCGACAAATTGGTTGGATTTATATTATAATTTAGCGATCCTGGCATTTGATTTTATACAGTAAACGAGATTTGATCGAAAACTGTAGTAATTATCGAAATCAGAGAACGCTTTAGATTAGATTGGGTAACCTGACGGTGGGCATAACGTAGTATAACCAGCGAATAGTGCCTTATAAAGTATTAGGTTAAACACATACGGAAAGTCTGTATTATGCACTTCACAATGATCTGGTTGCCAGGTTGTCGGAATTTAATGTCATCAGGACCCGATATAAATTCTGGCCGTACTGGAACCGATCTTTTGATCTAAGAACCGTACCGTGACAAAAATCAACAATAAATTTAACTTTGCGCGGCTTTAAAGTCGGATACGACGCACTAACGGTGACATTAAAATTAATTAGACTGAACCGCGTCTTTTCGATATTGAGAGCGGCGATGCGTGTAATAAACTATAAATAGCTATAACTATAAATTTATTCGCAGCGATCTGTACTCTTTCAACTACAGTTGAAGTGTGAAGTTTGTGGTCGTTCATAACGAAATGCCTGTCCCGGTCTCGCGTAAACAAAACGATAGCTAGTCTGGGTTATATTATAACAATGAATAATGATGCATTGTTACAAATATTGTTTATTAGTCTGCAAAATGACGAAGTCGCGCACAAGTTAATCAGCGTAATCCGGGTAAAAATAAATGAAAATTTTGCGTTTTTTTTTTCGGCGGATCAAAGCCGTACCGCGGACCGATCGGCCGTACGGGAACCGCGTTCCCGGATTCCCGACTTTATCAGACCCTGAATGTCATACTAATGCATAAGGAGAACTATAAATTTTAACCTGTTTTTCCACATATGAGGATAAAGAGGGATAATTAAGTCCACTAACTCATCTACTCATGTCTACACTACTATAAACATTTTGGTTTATATTGATATATTCAGAGAGAGGAAATCGATCGTTTAAAAAGCTCCAAGCATGAGCAGGATGCACGGGAGCGCCACCTTGAGGATATGTTACGCAACATGAAGCTGGCACTAGATGACAGCAGTCGTGGTAAGCCGTTTTAAGCACAGATGTCACCAAATGGGGGATTCTTGTGATAAATATACAGCATGTGTGGTTGGTTGACATAACTAATTCATATAATTTCTTTACAAAAATTGGGCCAGGTAACAAAGACCATTATGGGTTCGAAAGTGAGCCTGGTTAAAAAAAATATAAAAAGTTTTGACCAGATAGTAAACAATTCAATATTTAACAGGCTAATCACTCTGTTAAAGGTTCTGTGTAAAAAAAAACCAAAAAAATGCTGTATTGTGTAAACGAATTGTTATTGCAGCCAAATCATAATACACCATACAGTTTTAAAGTTAAGAACCTATAATGGGTTAAAAACATGGCTCGATGATTAGAAACCAAAACAAAATCTGAAGCTCTCATTCGCAACAGATGTAAATAGTAGGCCTGCATGCCTGGTGTTCACATTCATGGTTCCTGTTTTGGAGCCACAGATTGTTATATTACTGGTCCCTGGTTAGCCATGGCCTTATTTGAAGCAATTTAACCACTGCAGCACTTCTCCATATGAGTGAGAGACCACACGCACCAGTTGCTCCATTATACGAGACCAGCGTACCATCACGACTGGTTATCAACCATCCCATGGAAAGCATACGGGAATACGAACCAATCGACCCAGACACCATACTCAGCAGACTTGCAGCATCAAATGGTGGAAGAGATATGAATGGAAGCGTGGGACTGTCGAGGTCCTCACATGATGTGAGGCAGAGGTCAGTGCATATGTGGAGCATCTATTATGTCTACCATATGTGGAGGATTCTGGAGGATTCTGGAATATTCTTTCCTTTTTCTTTCATCACCGACCCGTTAGTCTGGTGGTTTAGTGCGTCGCCTTTCAACAGAAAGGTTGCAGGTTCGAAACTAGTCACTAGCTAGTCAGTTGTGTTCTTGGGCAGCGCACTTAACAGACACTGCCTGAACCCAGTGGATTAATGGGCTTTACTAAATTGAAGGAACGTGTGAATCATACACAACACACTGCAATAGCTCCGGTAACCCGACGATGGGCGCGAGGTGATCTGACGATTGACCGTGTGTTAACCCCCTTGATTTTCCCATTCACATTAACATGAATATCCTATCCTATTCTATTCATCACTGCTGTTGGAGAATAGGCAATCGCAATTTGCGAAATAACATGACTTTTGCTTCCCTTTCAAGGATATTAATACTAGTGGAGATCTGATGTTAAAAAAAGAATAAATTTGGAATTGCATAATTTACTTGATAATTTGGAATCTCTAGAAGGATTACGGGGTGTGCATTAATTAACTGGTTAACAGATTTGTATTCAGTTACCCACTAAAATGTGGGAAAATAAAGTTCTTGGTGGGCCGGATTATTACATGAATAGTATTCAATATCATTATTACAGGGTATGGTTAGATACAGTCTGCGGGCCGGTCAAAATCTCTTCACGGACCGGACCTATCCCGCGGGCCGTTTGTTGCCCATGCCTAATTTAAATGGACTTAAGAAAACGGTTTGTGTAATACGGAGGTACCAGTGACCAGTGGTCTGGGGTAAGGAAAAAATATCCTGAGTAATGCAGATAGTACCACAGACTGCCCCACAACCACATTGGTACCACTTATACCTCATATCCCTCCCCCACATCACCCCCCACCCCTCCCACCAGAATCCGACTCCTAGATGAAGAAACATCCACATTGGACGAGGAATACAATCGATACCTCACCACCAACTATAGGAAGCTTATGGAGGCTCGATCCAATGCACGAGTTCCTGGTATTGCATTCACGCTTGGCTCCTATATATTATGCTTTATACTTGGAAGAATAAATATCAGTGGCCCTAGCAGTCCAGTTTGTCGATTGTTCTTTGGACTTTTTTCTTTTTTTTTGAAATACTTATGCTTTATCTTAATGGATGAGTATATGTTATTTTTAGTATTTCGTGCCCACCATCGGGTTACCGGAGTTATGATTAATGTGTCGTAGTTTTACTTCTATTTAATTCACTGGGTTTCTGTGACATCCCCTAAATACCTTATCTAACCAGACAATGTAACTCAAATCATAGGCTTGCCTGTATAACAACAAAATATCATTTATGCAGATAAATCAGCACCGTCCCCTGATCCAACCTTGAAACAACCCTCAAACCTCACAAGAAACCCCATTATTCGCAAGGAATTACCCATCAAGTCAACATTCACCCACCAACTGGGTAATATAATTATTCCATATGCAATTTCTTACCCATTTGTCCCTGCACAATTCCACCATACATCAACCATCACTTGTATTGTGTTCGTTGTTTGGATTTTCCTTGTGGACTCTACTATCTATCTCAATTATAACAGTTTAATTGAGCCAACATGTGTTATGTGTATGAAATAAAGAAAAACTAACAGTACCAGCTTGGGATCAAATCTGGAACCTAGCTGGTGTGAACCCAGTGTTCAAACCTCCACACTAGGCTGTTATGTACATATCATCATTGCAACTTGGCAACTTGGAATAGAAAATTTATGTTTTTGTGAATGGAAAAACCAAGGGGGGTTAAGAAACTAGCAATCATCAGGTCACCTCGCGCCCATCGTCGGGTTACCGGGGCTATTGCAGTGTGTTGTGTATGATTCACACGTTCCTTTAATTTAATCGAACCTATTAGTTCACTAGTTTTAGGGGACGTTTGGTTAATGCCTTCTACCCACTAACACCCAACCATCCACCCACTAACACCCAACCATCCACCCACTAACACCCAACCATCCACCCACTAACACCCAACCATCTAGCAACCAACACCCAACCATCTAGCAACCAACACCCAACCATCTAGCAACCAACACCCAACCATCTAGCAACCAACACCCAACCATCTAGCAACCAACACTGAAATTAAATTTGTTTCCTTATGTAGATCAAACTAACAAGGAATTGGAAAATATGCCGACAAATTATGACTCGTCTGAAACAAATCAACGAAAATCAGCAAAAAGTGTGGCATTCGACACAAATTCTCTATTTGATGTGGGTGGGCTTGGTAAGTGTGGGTTCCTATTACATGAAGATGTTGACTTTAGAATAAACATTCGAATATGATGAGAAATTAAGATTTGATACCAGCAATTTGAAATAAAATGGAAAAATGATTTTTTTTTTACTTATGTTTATTTTAAATAAAAATTAGTTGCTTTATTTAACGTATATGCAATATTTATTTAGATTCGGAAGTCTAAATTATATTAATTCCAAAAATGGTTTTCTGTTCACTATTTTAGAGGCTTTGATCGCTTAGAATCATAAACTTATTTATTATTTTTCCAAGTTTCCCCAAGTCTCTTCTATTGTTCATCGAATGTTGTGTTCCAGAACCTCCGTGTTATGAGTCCCCTCTGCAACATCTTCCCACCATGGATGCCAAGATGGAAGCTCACTCTGCTCCTCTGGATGTTGCACTCACTACAACACCTAGTGCAAGCAAACCATCTGAGGCTCCTCATGTACTGAAGATCGATCCTGAATTTTCGCAAATTGCATCAAAGAGCACAGAATCAGCTCCCATTAATCCGGATGTTGCTCCCATTAATCTGGATGTTGCTCCCAAAAGTGCGGAGGAGGATTTCAAGCTCCCAATGATCTCTGACGATGCCTCCTCCAACAACGAGAGCCCATCATCATTATCATCACCTCGGATTGAAACGGTCCATAAAGTTGAAAATCCTCGGGATCAAGAAGAAACCCCGATAACTCTTCCAAGGAGTATTCTTCCCCTTCCGAGCAGACATGACGAAGATCGTTCGAAATCTCCCGAAAATGATGCAGATCTTATTATGCCTCCTTCGACCGCATCCAGAACAAAACTTCCTCCTCTGGCTCCTCTCAAAAGGTCCGGAGCTCTGGATGTTGCTCGGGACATCTCACCCGACATATTGGAAGCAGCTGGAAGTGACCCTGCCTCGCTGACCCCACCCAAACCCAATTTCAATGATCCAATTGATGACATCATGGGCAGTGTTTCCAGTGTTTCTGAAAGCAGTGTTTCCAGTTTAAAACTCAAATCAAACATCAAAGTATCACGTGATGAATCGAATCATGTGATAACGACCGAGGAATCAGCATCATATGATCAACAAATTCATGAGCTTCCCGTGAAGCAGGATTTATCTTGTGATATCCCCGTGAAGCAAGATTCATCTCGTGATTTCCCCGTGAAACATGATTCATCTCGTGATATTCCCGTGAAACAAGATTCATCTCGTGATTTCCCAGTGAAACAAGATTCATCTCGTGATATCCCCGTGAAACAAGATTCATTTCGTGATATCCCCGTGAAACAAGATTCATTTCGTGATATCCCCGTGAAACAAGATTCATCTCGTGATATCCCCGTGAAACTGGAGGCTCCAATAGCATCATATGGTCATGAATCCCGTGATGCGGCATATCATCTGGAATCATCATCACATGAAGATGAGACGATATCACGAGATGACGTAAAGTAAGTAAATCATGAAGAGCTAAAGATTCCATATATATAAGTATATAACAGTCAGCTTACTGGAGCTATTGCGGTGTGTATTTCGTTCCGCGGTAACCACTCGGGCAATCATCAGATTACCATGGATATCGCGCTGTCAATCATCTTATTTCAAACCTTCTGTCGTTATTTTCATATTAACCCCAAGCGCCACACGTGTTAGTAACCATTATTTATCCTCTGATCCTACGTGTTTAACCTTAGTTGCTGCTATGTATTTGTGATACATTTGCTGTGTGATTTAAAAGTAGCAGTTGACTGTTGTTTTATTGCAATCATAATGTGTTTTCTTTTTGTTATAGCTTTGTCGCATAACAGTCAATTAAACCTTAATAAATAATGAAACAACTGTATATTCTTCAGGAATGTTCTACCGGAAGATGGCGCTCTTTCCTACTCGTCCCACTTTTCAAGCGAGCCAGACGAACCAGACGAAAACCGCTTTGCTCCAACACGCAAGGTACGATTTCGTCCGACCGGTTCGATGTGTCAGTTACGGCGTCTATGGGATATTCATGTTTATCCCCGTGAATGGGGAAACCAAGGGGGTTAACACACAGGCAATGGTCAGATCACCTCGCGCCCACTGTTGGGTTACCGGAGCTATTGCAGTGTGTTGTATATGATAGACACGTTCCTTTAATTTAGTAAAACCCATTAATCCGCTGGGTTCTTGGCTAGGCACTTGGCGGACCTTGCTTGAACCCGAACCCGGTAGATTAACGGGTATTAAAACGAAATACGATCACTTTCGCCGTCGTTGAAACATTTCCTATCGCAGCTTCCCGATTTCGAGTCCGGTGACGACATATCCGACATTCTACGTTGGGAGGATCAACACCGCCCTCGTCTGGATTCGGAAGTCGAACACGACTCTCCGCGTGATGGCGCCGTAGAGACGACGACCCAGGACAGCGTGTCCGAATTGTTGGAAGAGCGACCTGATCCGTTCGAGATGTCGGATCCTCAGTTGTCGTTGGAATCTCACGGGTGGGTTGGAAATGTCGCGTCCGTGCGAATCGGGATTCGATAAGTGTGTAGGAAGCAGTCTTGGACAATTACATAATTCTAGCTGTCTAATTAGACATTTATTTCTAATCTAATATGGAAAAGCTGAAAATTTTCTAGTTTTCCAATCCTGGTACTGAGTTTGTCGATTTCACGCGCGGTCGAGTTGGAAATGTATCGAAGCGTATTACGTGCGTGTCGCCTGGAGTGGTGGTGCTATTATTGCGAGAGGGCTGCAAGCTCTGCATGGTTTGCCGTCAGAAAAAAATGTCACCGCGAAAGCTCCAGCAGCTTGACCTGGAACTTGATGAAGAGATCACGTGATTTAACCCCATGCTGCCAGTCAAGACGTCGAAGCATCGGAGTCTTAGCGGGCATTGCCTGAAGCCAGTGGATTAGTGGGTTCTACCAAATTGAAGGAACGTGTAAATCATACACAACACACTGCAATAGCTCCGGCAACCCGACGATGGGCGCGAGGTGATCTGACGATTCTATACAAAAACGGTCCTAGTAACAAGCCGATTATGGTTTCGAATATTGGCTAGGTTCAAAACACACAAACATCGTATATCCTGTCCGAATACTATCCGTTGATCGTTTTTTGTCATTCCAGCAAAGCGCAAACAGACGACGAAGATTCATGGTAGTGGTGGTGGTGGTGGTGGTGGTGGTGGTGGTGGTGGACCTCGTTTCCTCGAATCCACTGTGTGTGTGGCTTCATAATAAACCACCTCGTACACTGTGCTTATGTCTGTCCGAGTATATGAACCAAGGGAAGCCGTCGTTTTTTTAGTTTAATGCATTAAAGTTAAAAGAACAGTGGAATAAAATAGGAAAAATTATAATTTGAAAGTTTTTGTAGAAGTTGTAACTATTTTTTGTCCGACCGAAACGTCCACGACTTTATTAAAAAGATCTTTATGTGCGGGCGGACGTGGCTAGTGGTACCTAGTCATGCTACGTAATGAAGTATTTTGCTGAGTAATAATGCGGGCGTATATAGGCACGGTTGCTTAGGGTATTTAAATAAAGCTTTCAGTTTGAAGATACTGTATCATGTTTGCATTGATAAAAGGAAATTACGCCTGTGTCGGGGGTTTAGTTTGTAAGAACAATCTGGTTCAGAACGTTCGTGTGACCAATTGGTAAGCGCTATAGCTTGGTGCACAGGTTAAAAAAACGAGCCCAGTGACCAGCCCGTCGCGGGTTCGGTAAAAAAACAACAATTCAAGCTTGGGTCGCCGTTTCGTATTTCTTGTGCCAGGGCTGGTGCCATTCCGGGTGAATTTGAAAGTCGTAGTGGGGCTCTCTGGGCGCTGGGGCGAACATGGGCGAATAGTCGGTGATGTGGAAGTGAGGTCCTTCGGTGGGGAGGCGACGGGGTGGGGCGTTGCGTAAACATTCGAGAAGTTTGCGGACAACTTCCGACTCTGAAATGCGAGGATAGAATATTGATGTTTATCCCGGTGATGGGAAAACCAAGGGGGTTAATACACGGGCAATCGTCTGATCAACTCTGAAATGCGAGGTTGTTAGGAGAAAAACCGCAAGCTCTACTCGATTGCGAGGAGCGATATTCTGACATAAGGATGGAATGTAAAATGTTCCTATTTATCCCCGTGAATGGAAAAACACAAGCAGCGTTAACATAAGGGCAGTGATATTGACCAGCTAGCATCCAGTTTTGACCACGCTAATCGGTCAACTTAATAAGACTTTAAACAGCATTAGCGGTTTCACCAAACGCTGAGAATAAATAAGCACGGCTGTGTACGGTCGTGTAGCCGAATGGTTAAAAACGTTCTTGATGACGAGCTCATTGCGGGTTCGAAACCAAGACCGAAAAAAAATTATAGGGACGGGTGTCCCAAATAGTTGTATCGCTTCGTACCCAACACCGGTATCTTGTTTGTGTGGTTCAGCATCAACTCACCAGCTTTCCCTGCCTTTTTCATCCACCTTGTTGACGAATATACGTCATCGGTCCGCTGGGGTTGGGGGCGTAGAGTGGGATAGGATCGTCTGTAAGTCGCCCCCTTCGATACCCCGGGATACTTCGCTTCAGTCGCTTCCATCTCAGACTTGATCCTCGCCTCGGTTTCTCTGAAACGACGACTGATCGCCTGCTTGTCTGTGGGAGGTTGGGGAGGTGATTTTAAAGTTTATATTTGGGCGGCTGCGTCCACCGTTAACATATCCCTAATGCGTTTGTTTCTATTTAATATTATTAGTTTTGCGGCTGCCAGTGATTTTTATTTTGTGGAATATCGGTTAAATGACTTTAAGTGGAGAAGGTTGCCGACCTCTGCGCCCGTTTCTTGTTTTGCCGCTACGCTTAACTTTAATTTGAAAGTCGTCTTTCGAACACCTTATTTTAAAAACGTAAAAACAAATATCCACCAAACTAGGTTACATTGTGTCGCAATGGTTATCGCGACCGATATATATACCGACTACTATACAAAAATGGTCCTAGTAACGAGCCCATCATGGGTTCGAACCTTGCCTCCATACCTTTCTCGCTGCTTAGTTTGATCCATGCCTCCGCCGCCCGCGCCGGCACCTGTCCAACCACCTTTGTCATTTCCCGTTCGGTCACCACCGATGTTCGGGGTCGGTTTGGGGGAATCCCCCGAGCACGCCTGATCTCGGGTTGGTGAGTGCTGACGTATTCGTCCAATCTGCTCTGCGTTTCACCTGAGATGCGGGAGAATCGGAGGTTTTAGCGCAATTACAGTATTTTTTTTATTAGGATATTCATGTTTATCCCAGTGAATGGGAAGATATTGCAGTGTAATGTGTATGATTAAGACGTTCCTTAATTTGGTAGAGCCCATCATTCTACTAGGATAGGATATTTAAGTTAATGCCTTTGAATAAAAAACGTAGGGGCGTTTACCACACAGTCAACCATCAGATCACCTCGCACCCATCGTCGGGTTACCGGAGCTATTGCAGTGTGTTGTATATGATAGACACGTTCCTTCAATTTGGTAGAAACCATTAATCTGCTGATTTCCGGCTAAGTGCATTGTCCAAGGAGAACCGACTATAGCTAGCGATAAATTTCATATATGCAACCCTTCGGCTTAAAGGCAACGCACTAACCAACCAAGTTAATTGGTTGAATTTACTTTGTTTGGGGCCTTAACGCATATCCCTATAATGCCACGTGTGGAAGAAGAAAAAGTGAAATCATAAGTATCATGCATTAAGAACAGTATAAAAGTTCGGTACGGTCGTGTGGCCAAATGGTTAACGCGACCGACACACATACCGACTCTTATATAAAACAAAAGTGGTAATGACGAGCCCATAATGGGTTCGAAACTTGGCTCGGTAAAAAAAACAGTATAAGAGTCCCACCACACCCACCTCCATATTTCCGATTCGCAGCTTCATTTACATCGAAACAACCTTTCACCTTCCGTAACCTTGTCACGAGGAAAACGCTGCAAAATATCAAGTTGTTTTGTGTTGGTTGCACTGAATTTTACTTTATTCAAAGTTTAAACAAACTTATAACTTAACTTGGCGCTGTAACATAAGTAATTTAGCAACTAACAAAAATAAACGTAAGGTCGTAGAAAATACAAGTAAAGGCAAATGTAAAGTACTCAGCTGAATTTAAACCCACTATAATAAAACAATCAACGAAAAACACGCGCGCCAGACTGATTAAGTGATGCCCACAATAAAATACCATTTCATTCACCCCTTCTTAAAAATATGAGTTGCTATATCGCTGAGGTGGTATGCCTTTGTTACTGCGAGCAGAGCGTCTTACAGTATGTTCGGTATTATCAGAAGTAATATTGGGGGTACTAGGCTCGCTGACGATATCAATTGTAGAAGGGTTATTAGAATTAGCGGTGCTAGATTCGTCGCTTAAATTAGGCGAGACAGGGTTCAAAATTTCCGGACTAAGTTCGGTATCGCCATCAGCAGTCACATGCTCAACAGGATCCTGTGGACAGGGTGCAATGTCTCTGAGTGACACAGTTGCTTCGCGACCATTGGGAAAGCGAACATTTGCGTAGGTCGGATTGATATTTACAAGTTCAACCTCGTCTGCTAGCGGCGCGCTTTTGTCCGGTCTCACAAATCGGCGTAAATATACTTTTCCAGGGTTGGTCATCCATGTTGGAAGAGATTCGCCGGTTGTTGATCTTCTTTGAAAATTAAAAAAACGTTCGTGGGGCGTGGCATTAGTAGCAGTACATACTAAAGATCGAATGGAGTGAAGGGCGTCGGGCAAAACTGTTTCCCATTGAGACTGCTGCAAACGGCGCGTCTTCAACGCCAGCAAAATAGTTTTCCATACAGTCCCAACACATTTTTCCGCTTGTCCATTCCCAGCTGGATGGTAGATACTTGATTTGCTTGACGCAATGCAACGTCTCAGCAGCAATGCAACGTCTCAGCAAATAACTTTTGAATTCATGTGATGCAAATGCTGGTCCATTGTCGGAGTGGATAAACCCCAGCAGTGCCACATAACGCAAACAACTTGTCGAGACAAGTGATCACGGTTCGGGTCGTCATGTCCTTACATGGAAAAACAAAAGGAAATCGTGAAAACTCGTCAATTATAATCAATAAATACTTATTGCTTGATGTTGAAGAAACGGGACCTTTAAAATCTACGCCCAGACGCTCCATGGGCTGCGTTGCCTTGATTATGGTGCCTATATTTGGTCGAAAGAATTGTGGTTTAACTTCAGCACATACCTTACATTCAGCTGTAACCCTCCGAACGTCCGCAGTGGAGTGTGGCAGGTTCTTTGTACGAACAAAGTGTAGCAGCCGTGAGACACCAGGATGACATAGGTTATTGTGGAGGTATTCCAGATTGTACACGCCCGAGGACGAGGAGC
The DNA here is from genome assembly GCA_000149265.1 of Ciona savignyi. Lineage (NCBI taxonomy): Eukaryota > Metazoa > Chordata > Ascidiacea > Phlebobranchia > Cionidae > Ciona > Ciona savignyi. The sequence continues at coordinate 987,999 of CH002367.1, forward strand.
AAAATGCTCTCGTAAAAGAGTCGGGGCCAACGTTTTGTTGTCCAGGGCGATACTTCATAACGTATGAAAATGCAGCCAGCTCCATGCGCCATAGCTGGACTTTATTATTCTTAATCTTGGATCGACGGCGACTGTCGAGCATAAAAGCAACGGAACGTTGGTCGGTGATTAGGGTAAACGTTTGCCTAGAAAGCAAATGAGACCACTTTCGTACTGCTTCTATAACAGCTGTTGCTTCTTTTTCATATGCGGGGTAATGAATCTCGCTCCCCTGTAAGGTACGAGACATGAACGCCACTGGTCGCCCTCCTTGATTCAAAGTGGCAGAAACTGCGACATCCGAAGCGTCACATTCGACAACAAAAGGGGCATACTCGTCAATAGATCGTAGTGCAGAGTTTTTGAGCTCGTCTTTCAAAGTGTTAAACACTTTAAGGCTCTCTTTAGAAAGAGGAAAATCTTTGGTCGCTGCCAGAGGTCGAATTTTATCCCCAAAATCACGAATCCACTTTGCATAATAAGCAAACATTCCAAGGACTCGGCGAAGCGATCGGACATCGTTGGGCGGAGGAAATTCTTGAAGAGGGCGCATGCGTTCTGGGTCTGGTTTTATTTCACCGTTTCCAACCACATATCCTAGAATTTGGATATGCGTTACGCCTGAAATCGTTTTGGCTTCGTTTATGGTAAAGTTTCGACGTTTGATTGCGTCCATGAAGGCTTTTACTCTAATGTCATGATCCGCTTTATCACGACCAGCAACTGTTATATTATCAAGGTATGGAAATGTGCTTTTTAAGCCTTCCTCTTCGATCAATTGACTCATTTTTCTTTGGAAAGCGGCGACTCCATTCTTTACACCAAATGGAATACGAATGAATTCGTACAGCCGACCATTCGCTTCAAATGCGGTGTATTTACGTTCCGATTCGACGATTGGAATTTGGTGGTAGGCGCTACGCAAATCAAAAGTTGAGAATACTTTGTATTTGGCAAGTTCAGTTACCATGTCATCTATGCGTGGTAAGGGAAAAGCATCCAGCTCGGTATATATATTAATGGTTTGCGAATAGTCAACGCACAACCGCTTCTTGTGTCGATTTGTTTCGTCCTTTACAACAACGACCTGCGCACGCCAGGGAGATCTGCTAGCTTTAATTACACCTTCGCAAAGTAAGTTATCAATGCTACATTGAATAAACTCTCGGTCCTCCGGATTAAAACGACGAGATTTAGTGACGATGGGCTTAATGTCCCGTGACAGATTTGAAAAGAGTGAAGCAGCCTCCGTATTAGCCGCTGCGAGTGCGCAGTTGGTTGTAGATTTATTAGAAACAACTAAGTCCGGAGATTTTCCACCAAATTCAAATATTAGCCTCTGATGTTGACTTTGGAAATCTAATCCAAGTATGACGTCACTACAAAGCTGTTCAAGCACATGCAGCTTTGTAGCATTATACTGTATATCTTCAATCTTTAAATTTACCAGACAAAACCCAATAGATTTCAATTTTAAAGAAGAGGATGCCATTTGAACTTGGTGAGATGACGGATATGTTTTCAAGTTGAGCTTTTCGCATCATATGATGCATCGATATAACTTTCGGAACTGCCGGAATCAACAAGTGCCGTGACATTCTTGCCCTGAACATTAACTGTACATGCAGCTCGAGAAAGACTACCAGGACAAGACGCCGTAATAGAACACAATGATTGGTCCGTAGGTGTATGTAGGGCTGCGGTACAACCCGAATACGATTGTCGCCTCACCTCATTCCCCATTTGCTTAGCATTGCACACTTTGGAGAAATGGCCTCTCCTACCACAAGCAAAACAGGATACATTTCGAGCCGGGCACTGCGTACGTGCGTGATTGGACCAATTGCCGCAGAAGTAACAACATCGTTTTGGTTTGGGTTTTGCGATTGAACCGATTGTCCCGTAATCCTCAGTTAACGGTGTCCCCAAAGTCGACGTTTCCTCAGGAGGGGAAACGGCTGCTACCGCACCTCCTTGTTGCAAATAAACTGCAGAGTGTTCTTGCGCCATGCGTAGCGTGTTAGCGATTTCAAACGCTTGATCCAAGGTCAGCTCGTTATTCTCCAAAAGCCGCTGACGTATGTGATGGGAAGATAAACCGTTTATAAAGGCATCTCGGACAAGTTCTTTGCGATAGTCGCTGGCGGTGACATCTTTAAAATTGCAATCTTTACTTAGCCCGTGCAACACATGTAGATATTCTTGTAATGTTTCATCCGGTTTCTGTTTACGTGTTGACAATAGGTGACGCGCAAAAATCACGTTTGGAGTTTTAATATATATGGATTTCAATTTTGTTACAGCATCTTCATATGAAGGACAATCTTCAATTAATTCGTATACTTCTGTACTTACGAATGCAAACAGAATGCTTAGTTTGTTGGGAAGTTCTGCGCGTTGAGCTGTTGCATATTTTGTACAGTTCTCTAAATATCCTGTAAATATCCTTAACCAATGTTGCAGCTGCTTGGCTGCTTTAGGCGATCCAGAATCAGCGTCGAATCTTGACGGTCTCAGTACATCGTTCAAAGATGACATCTTCTTGCAGATAATATAAGTTTGTTTAATTGCACTGAATTTTACTTTATTCAAAGTTTAAACAAACTTATAACTTAACTTGGCGCTGTAACATAAGTAATTTAGCAACTAACAAAAATAAACGTAAGGTCGTAGAAAATACAAGTAAAGGCAAATGTAAAGTACTCAGCTGAATTTAAACCCACTATAATAAAACAATCAACGAAAAACACGCGCGCCAGACTGATTAAGTGATGCCCACAATAAAATACCATTTCATTGGTTATGAAGCACGATATTAAGGAAGGATATTTGTGTTTTATACTTCCGTTAATGGGTGGGAAAGGGGGCGGTATGATGAGAAAATTAGAAAATAACCTTATGTCGAATGTCAGGTTACTGGAGCTTTGCAGTGTGTTGTGTATGATTCAGAGGTTCTTTAAGTTTTAGTAGGACCCATTAATCCGGTGTACCCAGGCGATAAGTAGTTTGCCCGAGGGCACTCTAACGAGAGAAAAGTTTCGAACCTTCAACCTACAATTGAAAGGCGACCCACTAAACCACCAAGCTATGCAACCAGAAAATAACAAAGTATATATGAAAAAATTACGATTAAGATATGAACGAATTGTACGGTCGTGTGGCCGAATGGTTAACGCGACTGAATTACATATACCTATATTATTGGTTCAAAATAGAAGATGGCAAGGATAGAATAGGATATTCATGTTTATTCCCGTGAATGGAAAAAACCAAAGGGGTTAAACACACGGGTAATCGTTAGATCACCTCGTGCCCATCGTCGGGTTACCGGAGCTATTGCAGTGGTTGTGTAAGATTCACACGTTCCTTTAATTTGGTAGAACCCATTAATCCGCTGGGTTTACGCAATATCCGTTAAGTGCCTTGCCCAAGGACACAACCGACTAGTTATCGACTAGTTTCGAACCTGCAGCCTTTCGGTTAAAAGGCGTCGCACTAAACCACCAGACTAGCCGGTCGGATAAACAAAATATGTAAACGAGTTACGTTAGCGGGTGAGGCTTGTTTTGGGATCGAGCAGTTTCGATCCTACAACCTTACGATTAAAAGACAAGAAGCTGACCAGCCAGTCAAAAGCTATTTATACAATGAATATGTGAACGAGTTACTTTTGCGGATGCGGTTTGTTTTGCCGACGCGGGGACGACGGTCGAAGTCGAACTTGAGTTGGTTCGTCCAGTAGTTTTAATGAATGCGATCCGCTGTATGACGTCACACTGCCCTTTTCGCGGTCAACTTCGGATTTCCACGACTCTCTAGCGCCTTGCTGCGGATATAATATTAAAGTATTATACTTCGTTTTATCCCCGTGAATGGAAAACACAAGGGGAGTTATGACACGGAAAATATTCAGATTACCTTCCGCTCATCGTGGGGTTACTGGATAGCGTTAGCAACTGAACTGTGGACACGTGGTGTACTGTGCACCTAAGCAAGCCACTTTACATTGCTCCAACCCAGTAGTATCTAATTGGTCGTCCAAATTTAAAGTCATGTCTGATTATCCACGCATTGTAATAGCTCCAGTAACTGGACTGTGTGCACGAGGTGTATTGCTGTGCTCGACTGTGCACATAAGGTGTATTACTGTGCACCTGAGCAAGCCACTTTACATTGCTCCAAGCCAGTGGTATCTAATGAGTCGTCCAAATTGACTGTAATAGCTCCAGCAACTTGACTGTGAACCTGTACACTTGAGCAAGCCACCTTAAATAACATGTGTTTTATACTAAATTCGACTCATATTACATAAGCTAGCATGAGATATACGCCGATGACGTAATTTTATCATGACGTCATTAAACTCCAAGTACTCATACACACACCCTTCTACCTCCACATTTTTCATCAGCGCTTTAAATTCCGTCTGTTTCGATGATCTGTATTGTTCTGGGTATATTTTACGCCTGAATAAATGCATAATTCCCAATACAGCCTATCTTTCCCATAAATCGTGACCAAATTAATTTCCTTGCTAGCCAGTACAAATGTAGGGCTCCATATAAGTGCTTAGGGCATTTGAAGATTTCTCCATGACATATAATGTTGTGGGTGTAAGCAAATAACAATACTCACCCTGATGGATTCAATCGTTTCCAGTTCTAAAGGTCGCAGCATTTCCCGCAAACGTAGAATGGCGGGAGGAGCGGAACAGACCCGGCCCATTTGTTGCTGGTGACGCGTCACCTTACGTCGTCCCCGACCCGGTAGCGGATGAGCCATCGACATGTTTGAGATTCCGTCCAACAATAGCAATCCGCAATATCCGTGTTTTCAAAACAACGCCAAATAGTCGACAAAACTAGCAGTTACAATGTCCAGTTCTAAACAATCTTTACAACCATGCTGTAACTAAGACCTGCTCGTTAAAACTACTGGTCAATTATTATACTGCTAGTCAACTTTTACTACTTCCTATACCACTATTACCCGCTGTTGCGTTTAGTACATAGCACAATATTATTTTATTAAGCCACCGAACCTAATGTGTATATGTACACAGTCGGTATTCGGGTAACTAAGACTCTTTACAGCGTACTTGTAAGCTCAAAAGGTTTCAATTACAATTGTCCTTTTGTCCGCTTACGCGTGGATGTAGTTTTAAAGAATCCATAACTGGATATCTGACAGCCACGCCATTCAACTCAAGAGCTTTTAATATAAAGTTATAAATAATAAATCGATCTGTTACGACCTTTTAAACTGCCTAGTTTTGTAACTATTTTTACTGCAAGCTGAAACGGGCCATTTTCATTTAATGTGGGCGTTCAAATTAAAGTAAATTTTATCTTATTATGACTAAACAAAGTCGTAAAAATACATCATTAAAATGATGGATATAAAAATTACGTAGGACAGGATAGAATATTCATGTTTATCCGCGTGAATGTGAAAACCAATGGGGTTAACACACAGGCAATTGTCAGATCACCTCGCGTCCACCGTCGGGTTGCCGGAGCTATTGTAGTATGTTGTATATAATAGACACATTCCTTCAATTTAGTGAAACCCATTAATCCGCTGGGTTCAGGCAATGTCCGTAAAGTGCCTTGCCCAAGGACACAACTGACTAGCTAGTTACCAGTTTCGAACCTGCAACGCTTTGGCTGAATATAAAGAATATACAAATTAAATATACCAGACTCGGCCGCAAAACCTAAGCAATATTAGAATGATTTGCAATGAATTTTTACTAATTAAACGATATAAAGACGTGTACTGCTATTGCTTGCCTAATCTCGCTTTTATGTCTTTGTACTTGACGTTAAAGTTTTTAAATCAACTTTCTTTTGGTTGTATTTGATTAGTCAAGTTCCTTATTGTGTATTCAACGATTGGTAGTTAGCTGGGTAAATGTTTGCAAAGAATATTGAATTATTACGTCAGTCCATGTTGAACTAACTAAGTTTCAGCACATCAGTCGGAAGGTTGCGTATTCGAAACCAACCAACTGCTCTTGCGCACCTTTAGGCAAGGTTTTAATTTTATTAAATTTGATTTTTTTCTGCTACAATTTTGTTTTTTTTTTGATTAATGTAATGTTAACAGTCAGGTCATTTTTCCGCGACATACCCTGTATATTCACTGACGTGTTTTAACTACTGTAGTTTTTTTCCGTTTTGTCCAGTCTGCCTAACTTAAAATAATTGTGCTATTAATTAACTAGGAAAACTAAGTTACGTTTTAACAGTCGCAATCGTCAGAATGAAATTACTGGATAATATAGTGAAAACATGAAGCAAATTAACTATCTAACTCCAGACAACAACCTCAAATTGCCTTGCTTAAAAATACAACCAACGACACTTGGTTTCCAGTCCGATACCTTTCGGCGGGGATTGAACCCACTACCTTTCGGCGGGGATTGAACCCACTACCTTTCGGCGGGGATTGAACCCACTACCTTTCGGCGGGGATTGAACCCACTACCTTTCGGTGGGGATTGAACTCACTACCTTTCGGCGGGGATTGAACCCACTACCTTTCGGCGGGGATTGAACCCACTACCTTTCGGCGGGGATTGAACCCACTACCTTTCGGCGGGGATTGAACCCACTACCTTTCGGCGGGGATTGAACCCACTACCTTTCGGTGGGGATTGAACTCACTACCTTCGCTTCCCAACAAAAACAAACTTTCCAGAACAACTAATACAGTAATGACGTCATACAACTGTTAAGATCGTTTATTTAAGCAACTACCGAATAAAGCACCCAAAATAAGGCAAATCTACCATATAATGTACCAAGTGAGCGATTAATAGGACTTCATAGTAATTAGCACTATATGTAGGAAGAAATTGATTTTGTTTTAATAAAATATGTAAAAAATGTGTTTTTTTTCAAAGGATTTAATTAGAAATTTTTGGTCCTTTTCAATGAAACATTACAAATAAAAATAAAACGAAAAATGCTTATTAAGAAGCTAAAAACGAAGTAAAACCATAAAAATCTACAATTTATTACGTCACAATGAAACTAAAATGTGGGCCACGATTGTTTGTCAAACAATTGGGCCACGAAAAAATATCTTTTTGATTTACTCCCTATGTTTTTGTATAACAATATAAAACGCTAAAAGAATAGGATTTTGATGATATTTTCGCGTCATAATGCCGACTGTGAGGTTTCATTGACAGGGCTGACTATTTTGTTCTATTTAGTAAACGTCACAATTTAAAAATCGTGAAAACGGAAAATTGAAATATTTTCCAAAAACAGTAACTTTCACAAACACGATAATCATGTGATAAAATTTGCAACTGTTTTGTTTTAATAATTTCTTTAATATTAAGTTTTATTGTTTTTGAAATGTTTGAACTATTAAGTTTGAATTGAGTTAATAATAATAATTACTTGAAAATGTACTAAACTTGTTCCTTATGTATTCAGCTAAAATTTAAAAAAATGTGTTTTTTTGTGAAAAAATCTGTAAGCGTATTTAGCTGGAATTTAAAAAAATTGTGAATTTTGAATTTTTGTGAAAAAAACGTGTATTTAGGTGTGATTTTTTAAGTTTTACGAAAAATCACGAATCAAATTGTGTCGTGTTATTGGAGGCTTGTGTTTAAAATATGCTGATAAAATGTGAATTCTACAGTAACTACTCGTTCTATTATAATAACTGTCGTCATATCCGATATTAAGTTGAGCCACAGGAGGTGACGTATAACTCCGTCCGCAAGGAAAAATGGCCGCCAATTCTTATGACATCACAGTCAATTATGACATCATAGTCAATCCATCCACTCTGAAGGCAACCACTGGAGGTCGTTCTCGAGGAAAAATGAAATTTCTTTGAGTTGCGCGAAGGCAGCGTCGACGTTGTCGTTGACGATTCTCGCGTCGAAAAGTCGTCCGTACGCCGCCTCCATACGCTCACCACGATTCACCAGGTTGGATAGCTCATCTTGCTGTTGAAATCGATGCTTTACATCAATCGTTGTAAAACGGCATATAATGAAAATGAACACGAATCTAAATAAACGGTCGTGTGGCCGAATGGTTAAAGCGACCGATACATATACAGACTTCTAAAAAAACGGTCTTAGTAATGAAACCTTAATGGGTTCGAAACTGAGCTTGAAAAAAAAAACACGAATCTTAGCCTGGTTGTCTCGTATTTATGCTCGAGATAACCAACCGAAAATTGGGTTTAAAACCGACCGATAGCACTTAGCGGATATTGCTTGAAACCAGTGGGTTAATAGGTTCTACTTAAACTTACTGTTGAAATTTGCAGTTTGAATTCTAAATTAATAAAGAATCGAATTAAACATTCTAAAATAGTTTTAAAATGACAACCCTAGCTTTCATACAACCCCATGCTCACACTTAGGGGTAATTAATGTATTTCTATACAACTCGCCAAGAAAAGCTATGATAGAATAGGATAGGATAGCCATTTCTATCTGTTTCGATCAGTCAACGACAATCGATTGATCACATGACCACAGTCAGGGTTGATTGGTGTGTTTTCGATAATAAAACGCTCAGTTCAACTGACACCCTTGGTTTCAAACAACCAACCTCCATGCTCACAGTCGAGGGTTAATTATTGTCTATACAACTCACGGAAAAAGACTGTGACAGGATATGATAGGATAGTCTATTTAGCCATTTTTATCTGTTTTGATCGTTAAACGACAATCGTTTTATCACATGCCCACAGTTGGGGGTAATTAGCGTGTTTCGAATAATAAAACACTTCTATACAACTCACGGAGAAAGGCACGGTTCGGTCACGTTCGATGGTGAGCTTGGGTCGAACACTCGGGGCTACGTCCCCGGGAATCCCCATCGTATCGAGCTGATCGAGGGTGGGGGGTTGGATGAACACGATGTACGGCTTCATCTCCTTGCAACGTAACACGCTCAGCGCCTTGGGGGGGGGGGGGAATT
>CH002367.1:1001839-1012937 GCA_000149265.1 Ciona savignyi
AATTCGGTATAATTTTGTAGGTCTTGGCGTTGCTAACCGCAGCGTCGCTTTTTTAACGATTCGTCGCGGTGTTTATTGCTTTGATCGGCGGTTTGACCTAGGGTTACGTTGACCTAGATTCAATACAGGACCTCTGACGCACTCCCGCGAGCGTTTTTCCTATGTTCTTTTCTTTGATCGGTTAACCTTTATAAAAATCTAGGTTCTTACACAGCCCTAGTATACAATAAAGTCGAACAATAGGCAAACTTCTAATTGTAAAACTTTAGTTCCCATAATAGACTTAATATTTTGTCGAATTAAGCGGCCAGTTCGTGCGGGTCACCGATGTTTTGATTAGTGCGACGTACGATAAGAATATAAGATAAACGTAAGATGACGGAAAGTGGCCTTATCTTGTGAAGACACCGGCCTTGCGTCAGCGCAAGATAACAATACACGCTATAAGCAGGTTGTTTTTATAACGCCGTGAGGTCGGCTTGCATCTTACATCGAGTAGGGAAAAATGCCGATTTAATCGGTTAACCGGTTAACCAATTTATTTTTGGATCGGTTAACCGTTAAGATTTTTTAATAAATTTGCACAGTCCTAATTGAAAGCATTAACTGTTATATTGACTGCTCAGTATGAAAATCACTGTATTTGAAAGCACATTGAAATCAAGCTAGGAGTTAAGCGGCCACGTCTAATTATACCGAAACTTGATAATTGATTGGTTTTTAGACGTGTTCTAACGACGGTCGTTTTTCCGCTTTTTTTCCGTTTTGCAAATTTTTATCAATAGTCCTGCTTGGTGTTTTCATCGTGGAAACAAAAAATAAACTAAATAAATATTACCTCTTATATAGTTCAGTTCAGAAAACACGTCTGTATAAAATCTTACCATTTAAAATAATCCCCCAAAAGGTGTTTTTTTGTTAAAATCCAAAAAAATGTAGTATTTTTCCATCAGTATGCTTAACACCATTTTTTTCTTCAGTTGTAATTATTTATTTTCAATTTAGAAAAATGGATAAAACGACTCTTTTTGCTTAACATTTGACCGTAATTGTATGCTAAGCAATCTTTATTCCAGCATTGTAATTACCATGTTTGGAATAGAAGATATTTGCATCTAGATGACGATAGTTTAAATACTTGTAAAGCTAAGAATGCCACACCCACATAACTTGTAACCAGATACATTCTCGGTCATGGACTAAATAGACAATTAAAATAGACGGTTGGATGTATAAAGCATGGTTTGTAAGATAGGAGTAAACAACACAAAATATGAATAAAACTTTAATATAATTGTGATTTCGAAATCAAAATTCAAATAATATTTTATTATCAAAATTCAAATAACATTTTAAAATGACTTAAAATAAGAGTTGTTACATGTATTGGCTTTAAGTGTTTTTAAAGAAAAACCCTTTTCGCCATACTGAATTAGTCATTTCGTCATTCAAGAAATGTAATTTAACGATTGATTCTTATTTTAACCCTCTGTTTTAAGTAGCGTCTTCATGAGTGGATTATAAGAGGGGGCGTGAGTCATCCACTTAAGTGTTAGTGAGTGAAATTCGATATTATGACCACGGTCGACAATGAGTAAGTTTATACAGACAATATATTAAAACACAGACATCTTATTTTACAGGAATCTGACAGATACTTTATAAAGATTATAAATAAGAATAAGAACTAAATATATAGGTTGATTTAAAATGTGTTTAAAACAGTTTAAAAGTTAATGTTTTAATCATATCTTAAATCAACAATCAATATTTCAGTTCGTATTCTTCACCTTAAACTTGTATTTTTTTTAATATTTCATATTTTTAATTAATTTTAAAAAAACTTTAAAGCAAAAGTTATTGCTTTAAAGTTTTTAAAACTGAAAATATTTCAAGTATAAGGTTATCTGTAAGTCTAACCCATTATTATAACCGAAGTAACAATTATTCTTAAACATTGGTATGCATGGAATTCGATCTCAAAAATTACAAACTAACTTTGAAATTTTATCGATTTATATTTATATTTTGTTTATTGCAACCACAAGTCCATTAGTACAAACTTTAACTTTTATATTTAAAATGGCAAATTAATTATTTAAACAAATAATTGACGTCCTATATCCTTAAAGATGCTTAATTTTAATTAACACTACCGGAAATATAAATAATTTAACACCAACAGCAAATTAGTGCTTTAATATGCATTAAAGTAATACATGAAATGCCTAAAACCCATTCTTATACATTTTGTATTTAATTGGTAATACAAAAACCAAATATTACTTGAGTGAGATAAGTCATCATTTAAAATAAAATATGTTTTTATGATTAGTCATTTAAGCTAGAATGGCAAGTTAACTGTGGTGGGGAATACTGGTATAACATGGGTATGGGTGTTACAAGGGTTAAATATTGCGATATTGTGTGTGTGAGCTCACTAATCTTTGCCAGTGTAAAAGATGGAGACCTTAATTTTAGAGGTTGATTTTTAATTTTAGATTTTAGAGGTTTAGATGAATGGTGCATTATTGCACATTCTGTGCTGGAAAGACTTTATTCCATTCTCGTCGTTAAGAAACACCAAAAACATTTTAAGGTAATTTTAAGCCCGTTTTTGTTTGCGTAAATGTCCTTAAAGTTAGCGATACCAGCTGTTTGCAAACTCCTTTCAAGTTGCATCCATACACTGTCTTATATTCATGTTTATATTAGTAAATGGAAAAAATGCAGGATAGTTATCATTACACAGGCAATCATCAGATCACCTCGCGCCCACCGTCAGTTTATCAGAGCTATTGCAGTGTGTTGTATATAAGTGAGACGGTCCTTCAGTTTAGTAGAACTCATTAATGCACTGGGTTTAGGCAATGTCCGTTAAGTGCCTTGCCTAAGGACACATCCGTGTAGCTAGCGACCAATTCCAAACTAGCAAAATTCTTAAAGTAAAATATGATGAAAAAATTCTATTAAAAAAGATAAAATTTTGGTATAAAAACGATGAAAAGTCACCTTGATAGCTTGCCACCATGAAGCATCATCCTTGGACACCACCCTCAATACATCTCCTGGGTTGAAATCAAGCCCAGCTTCTTGGCAGGGGATGAGGGGGTCGGACTTTGGGTGGTACTTGTATCTCGAGCGCAGGTACAACTGGGTTGGAATCATAGGGGTTAAATTAGGGGTGAAAACTGTAACTGTGTGTTTCACATTTAACCCACTCGTGCCTGAACTCAGCGAATTAGTGGGTTCTACTAAATTGAAGAAATATGTCTATCATAAACAACACACTGCAATAGCTCCGGTAACCCGACATTGGGCACGAGGTGATCTGACGATTGCCCGTGTATTAACCCCCTTGGTTTTCCCATTCACGGGGATAAACATGAATATCCTATCCTATCCTGATACACAGTAACCTTTCGATTAAAATGACTTAATATTTAATAATTTAAACTGAAAAAGAAACAATTTAATCCATCTAACTTGCATGCTTTCTCTAATAATGCAGCTTTGCAACCCATGGTGTTTATGCCTTGTTTTTTCCCACACTTTAACAATATTCCACACTTTAACGATATTCCACACTTTAACGATAATCCACACTTCCAAAACTTTTGAAAGAAAGAAGAAAACTTCTTTGTAATTATTATTCCACACTAACATAAGTGCTTATGGAATGGACGTCTCACATTTCATCCATCCATAGAAATAAATATTTCACGTTTTTTCCACACTTAAACGATATCCCATCCATAGAATTAAACACTCCACACTTCCACCCACCTCTTCCGTCCTCGGTTCGACGACCGCTTCACCTGGGATGAGTTTGAAGGTGAGCGGACCTGAGAGTCCGGCGAGAAGTTGGATCAATTCCTCGGGTTTCTTCCCCTGAGCTGCTACGTCGTTCACCTCAACCAAGATGTCGTTGACATGGATCAGACCTTCGGATGGAATTCGGAGTTGTACAAATGAGGAGTTCGAGTTTTACAAGTTAGTAAACTGGCTTTCAATTGAAAACAACTCAAAAAAATTTTTAACAATTTTTAAATAGAATTAAAAAAAATTTTAAAAGGCAGTTTTACAAGACAGTTAACTTGTTGTCCATTGAAAATCAGTCATAAAAAATCAAAAAAATCTTTTAATAACGAGTTCAATTCCATGGTTTACAAGAGAGTAAATCTGATCTCCATCAAAATCAACTCATTAAAAAAATCGAAACAATTGAGAGTTGGAGAAATAGGCAAAACAGCAAAAAATAAATACTCTGAATATGGTGTTTTAACTTATTGTACAAAATTATTGTACAAAAGAGGTGAACAAGAAAATAAACTTGCTGTCCATTGAAAACAACTCATAAAAAATTGAAAAAACCTCTTGATATTAATTTAAATTATTCTACGGTGAAATTTTTATTGGATTTTTTGTGTCTAATGATGTCACATGAGTGTTCACACCTTCGGATACACACGAGAGTACACGTGCTGTCACTAATTGATCGGTCAAAATAAACTCTTGATAACAAAATCAAAAAAAACCTGTGATAACGAGTTCTATTGTGAACTGTTTATCGGATATTTTGTGTCTAATGTCCCAAGAGCATTTGTATCGTGTGTGGTTGGCACCCAAATGATTTAAGTTGTCTATTGTAATGTTTAATTTTATAGTTTGAATATTATATTCCGGTTTAGCAAAAGGTGAAAATTTTGGCTGAAAATTGGAAACAAATTTTAATCGAATTTTGTTTTGAAAAGTTTGGGTTGAAATTAGAAAAAGTTTAGGCTGAAATTGGAAACAAATGGTTAATTGATCGAGTTGGAATATTAGTTGGAGGGGAAAGTTATGGTGATCGACCATTGAAATATGCTTATAACGTAAGGAGACATGTCAAATTAGGGTTGCATAAGGGAAGTTGGAATTAACTACACAAGAGTGACCTTGTCCTTTGGTCTATTGTGGTATCGAGTAAAAATGTAGTTGTTGGTTTGGTTATTCACCATTAAAAAGAATGTGATATTGTTGACCTGATGATCTAGCTTGTTCAATCAAAGTAATAACGTAAAAATTTCTACAGTGGGATTTTCGTTTTTATTATCACTAAAAATTATTGTGTTTTTTTCTTATTAAATAATTGTTATTCATTAGCCATACTGTACATATGTGCATGTGTGTATTAGTTTAAATAGTTATAAGTTAAATTGGCAACATCATATATATGTGTGTGTGAGTGTATGTACATCTGTATGTGTATTTCGGTCACTATGGTTGAATCAGCTGGCAGGGCTTAGGTTAGATCTAATTTTAACGAAAGCAGCTTATTGTTAAGACCCTAGCAGTCTGTTGCTTTATAAACAACTATTTAAATATTTCATTTTCAATATGGTAGACAGTAAATGCAGTGGAAATAACGTTTTTTATATTAATTGTAATAAATAAACAAAAATTAACAACAAGCAAAAATCAATCAATAAATACACCAGGTGTTGTACAATAAACACAGCTACAAAAGAATAAAACAAGTAAAAAAATGGTAAACTAAGCAAGGGATGATTTAAGATTTAAACCACAGCCTTAATATATGTTGGAATAAGCATGGTTTGCATGTTTCGATAGCAGCTTTAATTACCATCACTGTGGAATGAATTAGAAATAATACAAGCTACAGTTGAAACATTTGTGTAAACCATGTTTAATGCAGATTATATCAAGGTTGCAGTGGTTTCCTTTCCAAAACTTGAATCTTGTTCCATTTTAGTGTTTTTTCTATTAGGTGGCTGTTTTTGAAGTTAAAACACCACATTTGGAGTATTCATTGGTATTTTTTGCTGTTTTTCATATTTAAAAGATAATCTCACCACTTCTGTCAGCGGCTCCTCCCTTCAATATCCTCGCAACAACTATGTTTCCCTTCTCATCTCCTGCTATCGTGGCTCCCTGTTATTTGGAATCATTAGCAGGGTTAAAAAAAACGTATTTTTAAAATACTGCTGTAACCCGTAAGTATTATAGACTCCAGTACTGGGACGCGCCATATGTATAATAAAAAAACAATCGCAATAATAAGGAATTGTTTTTTAATCCGTTATCCGCCAGTTGAATAGAAAAAGGTCATGGTAAACATTAATTACAACTTTTATCTACAAGAGTAAACTCTTACTCGCGTGGATCTTTGGCCCTGCATTAAAGGAACTTTGACGGCCTCACATACACAACATATGGTACATTACGATTTTGACCTTTGAAATTAAAAATTTTGAATCCTAGTCTATTCTTGTTCATCCAAATGAACAGAAATATGCTAGCGGCGTAAACACATGGGTAATCGTCAGATCACCTCACGCCCACCGCACCCAATTTAAAAAAGAAAACACTTTAAATTAAAATAGGGAAAGCAGAAAATATACGACATTTGTTAAACCCTATCTTGGTTATAAATTTAAGTTAGCAACGAAAAAACTGCCAATTAAATTCATGCAAGGTAATTTATTTCATGCAATTATTTTATAATATGTTATTACCATACCAACTAGTTAGTACTAAAATATATTCCCTTATAATTTGAAGGAATTACATTTTGCAACAACTTAATGAAGTGTTTTAAAGTGTTGCCTTTTAAATAAGGGGAATCTGTTTTATATCCCTTAAAAGCAAAACCCACATAAAAGGGCTTATGTCACAGTCTAATCCCAAACTACGTAAAACCGACGTCTAGGACACAAACTCAATAAACCATAATTTTTAAAAAGTCAATTGTTATACTTTTGAACAACACAGTAATATACTATATATATTCGCTCTTTGGATTTTAATAGTCAAATTTAGTTTTATATATTTTCTTGCTAAGATTGCTAAGGCTATGGATCTTAATAAAACCTCATAAATTTATTTGTGAATGTACACATAGAAACACACTACACAACCACGCAACCAACAACCTAATTAAACAAGAGAGCTGTCAGTATACAAAGATTCTGATAATAATTAACTGATAAATCCAGTATATTATTTCTCCATAATATTTTAATCAATTTAAATTTAAATATTTTACTCTAAATATCAACAAATCTATATCTATTTAAATACATTGCTTTTTTACAAATCAACTGAAAGAAGTTCAATGGCAAAGTTACAGAGTATCCATAAGTGCTTCACAGCGATATTAGAGGTTATTATCATATAACTCTTGAAGGGGTGGGCTACTTCTATGGTCGGCGGGCAAGATGTGGGAAAATGAAGTTCTTGGTGGGCCGAATAAGTAGTCAATATCTTAATTACAGAGTATGGTTAGATGCAGTCTGTGGGCGGACCTGTTTTAGGGTATGGTTGGATAAAGTCTGTGGGTCGATCAAAATTCCTTCACGGGCCGCAGGCTGTATGTTGCCCATGCCTGATATAACTGCTTAGCTTATTTATCTCTTATTGGGGTTATACACAATTGATTGATGTATTGTACCTCTTTTGTTTTTATCACTCACTTTCTAGCTTTAATCTTTTTATTAGGAAGTTATTTCATAACAATATCTTTGGCTTCCAATCGTTCCAAAACTTCTTGTGAATAACGACACCAAATTAGTCACCCACTCACCAGTTACCTTATTTATTTCTTGCTGGGTTTATACATAAATTGATTGAAGTCATGATATTTAGTGGTCACGACACCAAATTAGTCCACCACTCACCAGTGGTTCATCACTTTTGACGAGTCGTACAACTTTCATTGTTTCTTCCATTGTCTTGTCATCATCATCGTCATTGTAGTAGACCCCGTCACTATACGTTGTGTCGTTCAATTGGGGCTCGTCGTATTCCTGTGGGGGGTGAGCGTGTTGGGTTGGGGTTTTTTGTAGTAGGGTTATCGTATGCAACATGGGGTTAGACAGGGATCGATAACCAATAAATGTGAGGTATAGAGGAAAATTTAATAGTGGGAAAGGGGTAGCAAGGGTAACTGCACACTAAAATAAAGATTATGGATAGGATAGGATATTCATGTTTAACCCGGTGAATTAGAAAAACTAGGGGGTTAACACACGGGCAATCGTCAGATCACCTCGCGTCCACCGTCGGATTTTCTGAGCTATTGCAGTGAGTTGTACATAATAGATAAATTCCTTTAATTTAGTAGAACGCTTTAATCCGATGGGTTCAGGCAATGTACGTTAAGTGCCTTGCCCAAGTACACAACCCAACCAGTTAGAGACCAGTTTCATACCTGCAACCTTTCGGTTGGAAGGCGACACACTACACCACCTGACTAACCGGTTGGACTAAGGATTACAGTAAGTGCTAAAGTTGGATTTTAAAGGGTTAAGATTCCGCTTTAGGGCAGGGTTAAAATTAGTTTTCATAGTTTTAGTGAGCAATTTCTCTTCTTCCGTCTTTATTCATTTGAGTTTTATTCACTAATATGCTTAACATTTGAGAAAAGGTATATGAAACAAATAATAAATAACTAATATTGCAATTGTGTTGTATAATGCACAAATATAGTATCAGACAAATATTTTTTATAACAGTAAAACATTTTATATTAAAATTTTTTAGAACGATTTATTGCATTGCATTGAAGAAGCATGCCAACCAATATTCAACATGTGCCTGAGGGCACAAACAGCAGGTGAATGCAGCTATATAAGGAGAAATATAGAACTACCTTGTATAAGGAGAAATACCCTACCTTGGAGGCAACTTTATCGTGGCAATACAGCAGCGATAGAACGTGCGGTGATGACTGTATCATCTTGGAAAGGGAGGATAGTACGTCGTTGGTGGGGTTGGCTACATGGAGTTCGTGGATCTGTGGGGGGTTGTTGGATTATTACGTAAAGTTGTTATGTGCGCTCTTGTAAAACTGGCCATGGATAATCAGATGTTGGAAAAATTAAACTTAGAAATGGCTTTAATTATACATTAAACTAAACTGACTTGGATAGCCACATTACATCCCCACTGAGCGAAAGTAACCACACAAATCCCATAAGATTGAATATAATGTCGAATACCAACTGAATATAATCAAGATATAGATTTTTCTTATCATTACTGTCTGGTATGCCTATGACTATTATTAATATCTCAAATGAATCCCTTAATTATACGAAAGCACACACGGAGGGTGTTCAGTTAATTACAATTTCTTATAAAATAATTTTTATGTAAATTTAATTTAATTTTATTTGGTAGGTAAAAGAGTGAATGTACCACTTTTTTGAGTAAAACTGAAACATGTTTAAACCATGAAAGGGTTGGGTTTTAGTTGATAAATTTAAATTTTGGTCCTTAAATCATAATAACCAGCATTCATTTATAGCAGAACAACAAATAAAA
The DNA here is from genome assembly GCA_000149265.1 of Ciona savignyi. NCBI lineage: Eukaryota > Metazoa > Chordata > Ascidiacea > Phlebobranchia > Cionidae > Ciona > Ciona savignyi. Next base: position 1,011,167 of record CH002367.1, read on the forward strand.
CAATATTTCACCCCCCCTACCTCATCAATGAGATTGAGTGAGTCGTTTTGAACTGGAGTTCGGTCTTCAGGTTGGATTGTTTCATGGACCTGAGGAAATAGTATGAATTTGCTGGGATTTGTGTAGTTAGGGTGACAAGAAAGTTTAATAAATCGTTGACTACTAATTGGTACAGGATTTTAATTTTCTACAGCTAAATTTTTTTTATAAAATCAACAATGAAAGTAAAAAAATTACTGGAAACAATAGTGAAAGTCACAAAATTAAAACTTCGAACAAGGCAGTACGAAATTAGAACTGGGGACACTGCAGCGTAATATTAACTGCGAAATTAAATTTAAAATTGATGGATTGATTGGGTACTGGTCTTGATCTTATACCACACGCTTACCCTGATCAATGCTTGCATATGGTTATCCCTGAAAATCGCATCAAGATCATCAACTCCATTAAACTCATCCGACTCATTTGCCATCCGGACTCTTAGTTGATGCACAACATCCAGGATTGAAGAGGCTGTGGTTGGAATTAGATTCATTTGATTCTTGCAAGTCTGACAGATTAGTATAGTGGTTTAGTACGTCACCTTTCAGCCAAGGAATTGAGGTGCGAAACTGGTTGCTTGCTAGTCTGTTGTGTCCTTGGGCAAGGGACTTAACGGGCATTGCCTGAACCCAGGAGATTAATGGGTTCTACCTAGGGTTGCGAATTAACGGTTAATTTAAAAAACGGTTAACTGATGTAAAAATAATCGGTTAACCGTTAACCGATTTTCTTTAAACTACCATCAAATCGGCACCGTTTTTGGCAAAAAAAAGTTTAGGCAGCCGTATAGGGCAGCAAAGAAATAACGCGCGTGATTACCGGCATTATCGGGTCTTATTTATGTGTTACTTTATAGTTTAAACGTCACCTTAAGACAAATAGTATAACTTTGATTGTAATGCGTATTGCGTAATATTGAGTTAAAAATCAAACAATCAGCGTCTGAATGGTTGCTTATATTATGTTGACAATCAAACAATCGACGTGTGAATGGTGCGTCTGAATGGTTGCTTATATTATGTTGACAATCAAACAATCGACGTGTGAATGGTTGCTTATATTACATAATAATGAAACAATCAACGTGTGAATGGAGTTATGTATATTTGAAGATTATTAAAACGCAATTACGCCCAATTAAATGTTGGCGGTAAAGTAACGTTAAAAAACGGTTAAACGGTTAAAATTTGACGTGACGGTTAACCATAAAAACGGTTAACCGTGGTTAACCGTTAATTTTTCGCAGCCCTAGTTCTACCAAATTGAAAGAATGTTTGTATCATACACAACACACTTCAATAGCTCCGGTAACCCGGCGATGGGTGTTAACCCCTTGGTTTTCCCATTCACGGGGATAAACATGAATATATTCTATTCCATACCAGTAAATGCCGAATTACTGGTTAAACTATTAATTCTAATTTACAAAAGAAAAAAGTAAAAATGATTATTTGTTAAATAGATTTTGTAGCAATTTTAATGCTATGCTATGTAAGTATCTAAAGTATGGACCATTTTGACAAAATATCTTATGTGCCAAAGGCGGACAATACTAAAAGGAGGGAAAGCGGGAAGGCGGGAAAGCGGGAAACTGCACACTAAAGGGAGGGAAACTAAAAGCGGGAGGGAAGGAGGGAAACTGCGAAACTAAAAGGAGGGAAACGGGAGGGAATGAGGGAAAGGCTTAATACCTTATGGAGGGAAGTGTAAAATACGGGAAATGCTA
>CH002367.1:1041159-1064188 GCA_000149265.1 Ciona savignyi
GGGAATAAACATAATTATCCTATCCTATTGTTGGGAGAAGCATTGTTTGATCTTAGCGGGCCACCGTTTAATAAATAACGATGGACTGGGCTTTTAGTGCACTATATATTAGCTCGTTGGTTTAAGTAAGTCATCTTTCAATCAAAATAAAATATTCATGTCTCTTGTAGGAAAAGGTAGCGGGTTCGAAACTGGTCGTTAGCGAGTCGGTAGTCGGTTTTGTTTTTGAGAAAGAAATTTAGCTAACATCGTTTAAAGCCAGTGAAATAATAAATTCATCACACAGTAATTGCACAGGTAAGCCAAAGAGGGGCGCAAGGTAAACATCATATTACTCTGTGGTAAATCACATTTGTGTTCTCTTTAAAGGAATAAAATACTCGATATCACATTATTAAATCCAATTAAAACTAAAAGTCTTACTAAAACTATTCATTACCAACAAAACTTAATAATCTTACAATGATTACTTATATACCTTAGAATTATTGCCTTGCAAAAGAAAACAACTAACAATCTTAGGACCAGTTTCTAACCCACAACGTTCCGGTTGAAGTGTGCCGCACTAACCTGGAAAGTTATTCGGCCGTACCGGCTGATGATTCTTTAATCCCTATGTACGCACAAGTCGAGTTTTGTGAGTGTGACTGTTCATGTGTGGGTCCAGTTATGGTATTAGATGTAAGTCCGTGACTAGTCACGTGCATACGTATAAAACAAAATACATCCCTCTTTTTGTACCGTTATACTGTTTAAATGATCCCCTGTAAGACTGACATTTGATACATATATGGCTAAGATAAGTTAAAGCCAATGCCTTGTCAAAGGTCATAACTGACTATCCTAGGACCAGTTTCGAAATAACAACGTTTTGGCTGAAAAGTGCCGCACTATAACCCGCTATTCGGCCGTACCGACTTATTTTTCTATTCATTGAATGTCTCATAAACAGCAAACTAAGAGTTCTATTTGTAGCGAAAGCATATATATTGTTGTTTGAGCCTGGTTAAAATTATTAAAATCACTCAACATTTTAACACAAAATTGTAGATTTTGATTTATTTGCGGGTACGATTTAAGGAAGAATTCCAATTTTCCTTATCTGTTCCTTGCCTGTAAGAACAATATTGTTTTAAACCCAAGTATTCTATTGCAAAGCACATTAAGGGGCGATGTTTATTTCTATCAACTGAAGGATGAAAGGGCAGTTGAACACTTGTACATGGCCTATCTGCTGCCTGGGTGGAGTTGGAGCAATGTGGCGAAGCTTAAACCCGAATAGCAATTCCTAGTTCATATACTTGGTTAAATTAAAACAAAAGGTTTGTAACATTGCTCCCAAGTCTTTATTTGTGATTAAATCATAAGTTAGTAACCAGCAGTTCAAACTGTGTCATTTAGAATGATGACGTAGTAAGGAACACAGTTTTATTGCGACGAAAATATTTTGTAGATAACTGCTTGGAAAATAATTTACAAACCTTCGCAGATTTGATCACTAGTAATCCAACTTCTTTTCATCATCTGAAATAAAGATCTTATGAAAAACAAAATACGTTAAATGCCGTACGCCAGCTTTTTCCCTTTCGATAAGGATAAACGACCGATGGACCTAGCATCACGGGTTCCAACAATGTCTGGAAAACCCGACGTACAATACGCATACTTAGTTATATACTATTAAGTTGAATGTTGTGTTTTCTATGTTTACCTTTAAGAGAAGAGCTATCTTCATTGTCGGAATCTGAAATCAAAAATTCATAATTATATTTTTAACATATAAAAATATAAATGATTCAACCATCACCAACCTTGTTGTGGTATTTCGTCTGTGAATGAATAAAATGTTATATTTTAGTAAATAAAAGAAAACCAGTTGATGTATAGCACACGGCAAAAATACAATAAAAATTCATTTTGATAATACCCAAAAAATATTTGAATATTATTGGATAACTTGTTTTGATAAAAAAAACGGCTGACCGGCTAACTGCCTATTGTAAAAGAATGTTCAATAAGAATGAAACAAAACTGGATATGGTACTTACTAGAACGGCGGTGGTATAAGGCGCGGCGACGCTGGTATGTAGCGCGGCGGCGTCTACTCCACCAAGCATCCACACTTTCGTTCGTCATCATCAACAAACCAATCAAAACAGCCACGAGAATCAACTTGTTCATCTGCAAATATACATGAGGTTAAAATGAATGGAGCAATTATGTTTTATCCCCGTTAATGGAAAACGCGGGACATATATTACATTGACAACAATCAGATTACCTTATGACCACCGTTGGATTACAAGAGCTATTAGTGTGTTGAATATGAGATGTTCTTCACTTATAGTAGAGCTAAGTGCCTTGCCTTAGAACTCACCCGACCAGCTATCGACCGCACCAGCTAAATACAATAACAAAACCGACAACACCAAACTTACCTTGTTTCGGTACTTTTGCAAAGTGAATACCCTTCATAGATGAGTTGTATTTATACTACAGCTGTCTATTGTTTAACGACATTCGCAAGCTGCTTCGCTGCATTTTTTAATCGTAATATAATTGTGAAAACAGGATATACTTAGTTGCTTACAATAGATTTGGAAAGGTCCAGTCAGTTCAATTTTTTGCGATCTCACATCAGAACTTATTTTCTATGAGTGTATATTACGCGAGAAGGAACCATTAAAGATATTACTCTTTGAACCGTCTACTTGCTTAATTTCCAAAAGATAATCGGCACATTGCAAAAAATGTTTGCTGCATGTTTCTGCAACGCTGCAATAGTTTTCTTATGGTTCATTGATTTTTGTGAACTTTTTACTACTATGCTGTGTCCTTTAAATTTAATTTATTTGATTTACAATACAATTTACAATTTTTATTTTTTTTACAACGCCCACCGTCGGGATATCGGATCTATTTCAGTGTCTTTTCGTATGACACACGTTCCTTCAATTTAGTAGAACCCATTAATCCGCTGAGTTCAGGCAATGTCCTTTAGGTGCCTTGCCTGAGTACACAACCGACTAGCTAGTGCCCAGTTTTGAACCTGCATCTTTCGGTTAAAAAGCCTAAACCAAACCACCAGACTAGTAGGTTGGACTAAGTAGTATAGTTTTCCATTATTATTAAAGAATGTCGAACATAGATTTGTGTTTTTTAGTTACCGCAAACTACTAAATAAAGGAAATGGAAAGACCGCTTTATCCTTTACTGCGTGTCGCATTAACAGTGGTGATTAAGCATTCTAAACAACTATACATTCATGTGGAGAGATATCCGCTAGATGGGGCTGTCGACACATTGTCCACGCACAGCTCAACGCATCCTGGTTGTAATATATCTCGTGGTAAATCGTTTATGTATAATGCCCACTTAAATAAAGAGTGGGGTCTTTGTTTTCCTTATTCTTGTTACACATGTAAGTCATAGTTTTAGTTTATTTATTTTATTAGTATTATTTTTTGACTCTTTCGAATTGGCTGTATTTAGAGGCTGTTGGCTCGTGCTGGAAATGATATGAGTTCATTTTCTATAGAACGCCTACCAATTATTATAGTAGCCAATGTTTCTTTGTTGCTTTATGTCTTTTCTAAAATTTAAAATCTGATTCATTGTTCAGTATGTGGGAATCCCACACGTTTATAATTGTAATATTATATATTTTAACAACTATAGATCGCGCCATGCCATGTGTTCATACTTTGTGCAAGGGAAATTGCGATTAGTTTCCTGACAGCCCAGTCGATGAATTATTTCCCGCGTTCTGATTAACGAGGTCCAGGCCTCGTGTATACAAACATGTGTTTCCTGTTATGTATCTTATATAAACCGTATAAGATTTCGTAATATCAGAGAGCATTTTAGTAGAGCCTCGCTTGGTTCTGCTGCTCTCTCAAAACCCTTACCTATACCTACCTAAGCTATGCCCTATGTACAGCGCTTTTCCTCGCTGCACCTTGCGTAAAAACCCAATAAAATACTTAATCTATGTTCACCCTTCTTTTACTCCGGCAAAACCCCGCTAAAACCAGTTGGTTGCAACAAGTATAATTGTATTTTACGTCTTCAAATACTCGTGATGTAAGTTACTTATTCTAAATGCGAGTTATATAGTCTGATCCAAATTATTTAGTCTGATGCAAGTTATCTTGTTTCTTCTATTTAAATTTTCCAGAATATATAGGACATTTTACGAGGTCCGAAAAATTTGCGAGTGAGACGTTTTATATCTGCACGTTTTACTTTAAAACGACTTTTAAAACATAAAGTATATTAAACATAAAATTAATTAAAACAAATATATATATACGAGATGCTACATGGATGTTGTAAGCATACCTAAAGCTATACTTATAAAGTATCAATAGGTGCAATCAGTAGTGAACGGATTGCTGCTGTAAATCCCCAAAACTCAGGTATTTGATTTATATTATTTTATGTTTAGTTTAGTTTATTCATTTTTTGCCCCAGTATTTAAAAATGGCAAGCGAATAAAATAGCGACACAGAAACAGGAAAAGACGGCAAAACGAACAGTCGTTAAAACAAGCTGCTTCGCTGCATTGTTTAAATGTAATATAATGGTGGGAACAGGATATACTTAGTTGCTTACAATATATTTAGAAGGGTCCAGTCAGTTCAATTTTTTGCGATCTCACATCAGAACTTATTTTCTATAGTGTATATTACGCGGGAAGGAACCATTAAAGATATTACTCTTTGAACCGTCTACTTGCTCAATTTCCAAAAGATAATCGGCACATTGCAAAAAATGGTTGCTGCATGTTACTGCAACGCTGCAGTAGTCTTCTTATGGTTCATTGATTTTTGTGAATTTTCCATTACTATGCTGTGTCCTTTTAATTTGATTTACTTCGGCTTGTAAACTTTTTTAGTTGGGCTTTCGCCAATGACGCAGCATTCTTCGTTATTTGGTTCCTAATTAAAATATGAGTTTTTAAAAACGCAGAATTTGGTATTTTCGTTCACATTATTGATTGTGTTGTTTTAATTTATATTATCGGAGTGACCGAAGAACAAATAACGGTCGCGTTCTTGTAAAAGTGTAACTTTGTTGTATATGATAGGATATACATGTTTATCCCCGTGAATGGGGAAATCAAGGGGGTTAACACATGATCGTCAGATCACCTCGCGCCTACCGTCGGGTTAATGGAGCTATTGCAGTGTGTTTTTCCTGTGTGTTAACCCCGTTGATTTTTCCATTTACACAGTTTTATACACGCTGCCTTAAAAGTAATTAACTAACAAACTAAACAAAATATTATAAACATGCAACAGCGTTAACAAACAATATGCTGAATTATGAATTATATGACGATTGCTCGTGTGTTAACCACCTTGGTTTTCCCACTGACGGGAATAAACATAATTATCCTATCCTATTGTTGGGAGAAGCATTGTTTGATCTTAGCGGGCCACCGTTTAATAAATAACGATGGACTGGGCTTTTAATGCACTATATATTAGCTCGTTGGTTTAAGTAAGTCATCTTTCAATCAAAATAAAATATTCATGTCTCTTGTAGGAAAAGGTAGCGGGTTCGAAACTGGTCGTTAGCGAGTCGGTAGTCGGTTTTGTTTTTGAGAAAGAAATTTAGCTAACATCGTTTAAAGCCAGTGAAATAATAAATTCATCACACAGTAATTGCACAGGTAAGCCAAAGAGGGGCGCAAGGTAAACATCATATTACTCTGTGGTAAATCACATTTGTGTTCTCTTTAAAGGAATAAAATACTCGATATCACATTATTAAATCCAATTAAAACTAAAAGTCTTACTAAAACTATTCATTATCAACAAAACTTAATAATCTTACAATGATTACTTATATACCTTAGAATTATTGCCTTGCAAAAGAAAACAACTAACAATCTTAGGACCAGTTTCTAACCCACAACGTTCCGGTTGAAGTGTGCCGCACTAACCTGGAAAGTTATTCGGCCGTACCGGCTGATGATTCTTTAATCCCTATGTACGCACAAGTCGAGTTTTGTGAGTGTGACTGTTCATGTGTGGGTCCAGTTATGGTATTAGATGTAAGTCCGTGACTAGTCACGTGCATACGTATAAAACAAAATACATCCCTCTTTTTGTACCGTTATACTGTTTAAATGATGCCCTGTAAGACTGACATTTGATACATATATGGCTAAGATAAGTTAAAGCCAATGCCTTGTCAAAGGTCATAACTGACTATCCTAGGACCAGTTTCGAAATAACAACGTTTTGGCTGAAAAGTGCCGCACTATAACCCGCTATTCGGCCGTACCGACTTATTTTTCTATTCATTGAATGTCTCATAAACAGCAAACTAAGAGTTCTATTTGTAGCGAAAGCATATATATTGTTGTTTGAGCCTGGTTAAAATTATTAAAATCACTCAACATTTTAACACAAAATTGTAGATTTTGATTTATTTGCGGGTACGATTTAAGGAAGAATTCCAATTTTCCTTATCTGTTCCTTGCCTGTAAAAACAATATTGTTTTAAACCCAAGTATTCTATTGCAAAGCACATTAAGGGGCGATGTTTATTTCTATCAACTGAAGGATGAAAGGGCAGTTGAACACTTGCACATGGCCTATCTGCTGCCTGGGTGGAGTTGGAGCAATGTGGCGAAGCTTAAACCCGAAGAGCAATTCCTAGTTCATATATATACATAGTTAAATTAAAACAAAAGGTTTGTAACATTGCTCCCAAGTCTTTATTTGTGATTAAATCATAAGTTAATAACCAGCAGTTCAAACTGTGTCATTTAGAATGATGACGTAGTAAGGAACACAGTTTTATTGCGACGAAAATATTTTGTAGATAACTGTTTGGAAAATAATTTACAAACCTTCGCAGATTTGATCACTAGTAATCCAACTTCTTTTCATCATCTGAAATAAAGATCTTATGAAAAACGAAATACGTTAAATGCCTACGCCAGCTTTTTCCCTTTCGATAAGGATAAACGATCGATGGACCGAGCATCACGGGTTCCAACAATGTCTGGAAAAACCCGACGTACAATACGCATACTTAGTTATATACTATTAAGTTGAATGTTGTGTTTTCTATGTTTACCTTTAAGAGAAGAGCTATCTTCATTGTCGGGATCTGAAATCAAAAATTCATAATTATATTTTTAACATATAAAAATATAAATGATTCAACCATCACCAACCTTGTTGTGGTCTTTCGTCTGTGAATGAATAAAATGTTATATTTTAGAAAATAAAAGAAAACCAGTTGATGTATAGCACACGGCAAAAATACAATAAAAATTCATTTTGATAATACCCAAAAAATATTTGAATATTATTGGATAACTTGTTTTGATAAAAAAAACGGCTGACCGGCTAACTGCCTATTGTAAAAGAATGTTCAATAAGAATGAAACAAAACTGGATATGGTACTTACTAGAACGGCGGTGGTATAAGGCGCGGCGACGCTGGTATGTAGCGCGGCGGCGTCTACTCCACCAAGCATCCACACTTTCGTTCGTCATCATCAACAAACCAATCAAAACAGCCACGAGAATCAACTTGTTCATCTGCAAATATATATAAGGTTAAAATGAATGGAGCAATTATGTTTTATCCCCGTTAATGGAAAACGCGGGACATATATTACATTGACAACAATCAGATTACCTTATGACCACCGTTGGATTACAAGAGCGATTATAGTGTGTTGCATATGAGACGTTCTTCACTTATAGTAGAGCTAAGTGCCTTGCCTTAGAACTCACCCGACCAGCTATCGACCGCACCAGCTAAATACAATAACAAAACCGACAACACCAAACTTACCTTGTTTCGGTACTTTTGCAAAGTGAATACCCTTCATAGATGAGTTGTATTTATACTACAGCTGTCTATTGTTTAACGACATTCGCAAGCTGCTTCGCTGCATTTTTTAATCGTAATATAATTGTGAAAACAGGATATACTTAGTTGCTTACAATAGATTTGGAAAGGTCCAGTCAGTTCAATTTTTTGCGATCTCACATCAGAACTTATTTTCTATGAGTGTATATTACGCGAGAAGGAACCATTAAAGATATTACTCTTTGAACCGTCTACTTGCTCAGTTTCCAAAAGATAATCGGCACATTGCAAAAATGGTTGCTGCATGTGTCTGCACCACTGCCGTAATTTTCTTATGGTTCATTGATTTTTGTGAACTTTTTACTACTATGCTGTGTCCTTTAAATTTAATTTATTTGATTACAATACAATTTACAATTTTTATTTTACAACGCCCACCGTCGGGTTATCGGATCTATTTCAGTGTGTTTTTGTATGATACACGTTCCTTCAATTTGATAGAACCCATTATTCCTCTTGGTTCAGGCAATGTCCTTTAGGTAGAAGCTGCATGGCATCGAGGAATTCCTAGGAGAGAGTGTTCAGGCGGAACGACAAAAAGAAAAAAGTTTTTTTTGCAGTCCACCGACCACGTCGTCTGCTAAGTTGAGCAATGGCGTTGGTTTCATTTTATAACCTTTCTCACTACTTTTGTTTTACAGGAAAACATTTAAAATATTTGATTGACCTTCGTTCAATAGATTGCGAATAAAGGATGTCTGTGAGTACATTTATATACCGTAAATCATAGCATAGGCCTGTGTACGGTTACTTTAGTTCGTAGGGAGAAATACCAAAAATGTTTACTTTAGTTACAGCTAGGCCTGTGGTATATGTTAGTAAATTTGGCTTACGCAATAGCCTACTAGCCTATTCAGTTAGCATACAGCATAGACCTAATCAAACAGAATGTTTTGTTAACAGTGGTTTTATTTTAGTCTTCAGTTGTTGTCAAGTTGGAAGACAGTTTAGATAGTGAAGATGATTTTCAAACCGCACCTCCTTGTTTAAGATCCAGAAAATCTAGAAAAACAATATGCGGTATGATGAATATAAAGGCAGCAGTTGGTAAACTGTTATTCACAGATTAAGTACCGGTAATATATCGATACTGGTGCAATGTACAACGACCCCGTGGTTGACTAGTTGGGTTAGGATTAGTGTTCAGGTAGAGATTAGCGTTAAGGTTGGGGTTAGAGTTGAGATTAGTGTTGGGGTTGAGATTATCGTTAGAGCTTAGAGTTAGTTTTCACACAAATAGTGTATAGGATAGGATAGAAAATATATTCATGTTTATCCCTGTGAATTGGAAAACCAAGGGAATTAACACATGGGAAATCGTCAGATCATATTGTAGTAGCATTTTTCTATATAGTACCCATAAGTTGTTTTTTTGTATGTCAAATGTTTAAATTTATTTTTTATTTCCTATTAAGAAAAAGGTCCTGAGGATAATATTAAAGAAATTTTACATTTTAATAATTTGGAAGAAGCACTACATTGGGTTGCTTCTTTTGAAGCTGAAAACTGCTACAGATTTGTAACAGTTCAAACAAAAAAGAAGGTAACTTGTATAAAGGTATTGCGACCAAATCTCTATTTGGTGACATTATAATATAATTAATTTCTTTAAAATAGCTGTTCTAGTTTTATTGATGCAACAAAATAAAGGTGAAGTAAGTAAGTACCCTATGACAAAAAGTTTATATTCATTAAGGATTTAAAGGACGACTGCCGCTTTGATGATGCTTTAACTAATCTCTCATGTAAACTGCCACCAATTTACTACTGGTTTTAATTAAATATTTTTAAATTTTGTGCCCCTCTGAATATGATGATGCCCATAACTGGTATATATATATATTTTTTTTGTTCTAGGCGTTAATTAGAAGTTTAGACGTTGGGAGTTGACAAGCCATTTTTCAAATGGAAGTTGCAAGGAATATGTTCCATACACTCCTCTTAGCGGATCAAAAGTTCTGCATTGTCATCATGGACCAGATAGACATAAAGCTTTTAAACTGAAACAAAAAGCCGAAAGAGAGTTGGTAATATAACCTAATTAATCTTCTATATTAAATAAATCATTGCATTGTAATATGGTACTGTACTTATGTTTTAACCAACGCCAGATCCCAGTAGTCTTTACAGGGTTCAGAATTTCCCTTTTTATAAAAAAAATGCTCTCTGGACAAAAAGTTGTGCTTGCTTTGTTCACGAAACTCCTACTATTTTGTTCTACATCCGCCAGAGGTTTCAACTATGCTAGACTAATATTAATTTTTTACACTAGAAAGAAAAGGATGATCATACAGAAGCTATTTCTGTCATGCGTGCCATGTATCATCAACCTACTAAAAAGTTGGACTGTCACGCCCGAATAACAATGCATCAAAGGATGTACTATCCTAATTTCAAGGTGAGATTAATTAAAGAATATGTTCAACAGACTCTAACCGTTTACTTGTGAATCCTTAGCAAGGCATCCCCACTCAAATCAGTAATCAGGCAGATAACTCATGAACACGAAGGAAAATTTCTTTTGATTTGATTTTTAGCTTGCAGCTGATTCGACTAAAAACAGCAGGACCAAAGCAATTTTGGATTTAAAACTTGCAGCTGATACCGGGAATAAAGTAATTGATGCAAAGGTGCTTATATTTCTCAACTATTCATTCCAATGCGAAAAACCACACTAATCACGTATTGGGAGGGCAAGATGGTATATCTCAGACCATGGATAAACGAATTGCACAACTGATTAACAATTATGTTATGGAAGGAATTAAAAACGTCGACGAAATGCGACGTATATTAAAATTAAAAGTACAAACTGATAGCACACTGTTCCCCGAAGGAAAATCTGTAAATATTGAAAACCGGCGATATTTTCCGGAACGAAAAGAAATTTATACCAAAATGAATCACCAAAACATAAAAAATCGCTTTAGTAAATTGGACCAAGTTAATGTGGAACATATGGTAGAAGAGTACCAAGCGAAGCATGCTGATAATAGCGTTTATTTCAGGCCACATATAAAAAATACCCTGTACAATAAATATAGATGTTATCAACAGCAATATCCCCAAAAATGGCGATGTTAAAATACCAACAGATTATAGTGAACAGACATTATTATTTGTCTACCAAATTGAATTTCAAAAACATCTGTTAAATCTGTATGGCAATTATTGGTGTTGCCTTGATGCAACATATAAAACTTCCAAATATGCATTGCCACTATTTTTCCTGGTCGTCAAAACCAATGTGGGCTGCCAAGTTGTGGCCACGTTCATTGTTCAAGATGAATCAAAAAAGAGCATCAAAGAAGCACTTGAGATGATTCGCTCCTGGAATCCAAAATTTAATCCACATGTTTGTTTAACTGATTTCGATAATGAAGAAATCAATGCATTTGAGGAGGTGTTTACTAGTGAGTGGTAAATTAGAAAGATATTTATTTACTTTGCCCAATTCTACAATATAAAGCGACCGATGATATTACACTAGTAACTCCGGTTTATAGTAATTTTACAGCTAAACAGTAAAACTTTAATGCCATGGTTTGGATTTTTACGGAAACAAATTTCATAATAATGTAACAATTTTGTGTTATCGTATAAAAGTACTAATATAATATGTCTATCATTTAGATTGTTCGGTACTCTTGTGCGATTTTCATCATAAAAGCATGGAAACGGTGGATTGCTAAGGGAGAAAACTGCATGTCCGAACACAGCGCTGAATGTATGGAAGCTCTTAACATGGTTGCTGATGCAAGAGACACCAAGGAATTTGAATCTGCGCTGGAGTCATTAAAATTGTGGTTGCCGGTGAAAGAGGTATAAAAACCTATTTATTAAAGCCATTAAAATAAAATATAAATATATATATTGGTAATTATTTTTTAACCATTTCAAGTTTTAACTCTAACATTTGTTTGTAATTTGATGTGAGCTCTCGTAACGTAACTATTTTTTTTAGCGTTGGATTTGGGGGGTTAAAAAGTACCACTTTAAATATACCGTGTCCACGACAACCAACGCTGTTGAAAGGTACCCTAATCCTGTTTTTCTTCTGCAAACTTTGAGTAAATAATGTTTTGCTGCTGCATCTGCTAGAGCTAAGTGCATTGCCCAAGTACAACACCTTACTGTAAACTTATACCAATTTGACAGTACTTGTGTTTTTATTACATGCAATATTTTAGTATCAATCTTAATCAAATTGCAAAAAAATCAAGTTTAAATGATGGTTTTAATAGCAAATTACCTAGTTTTGTTTCAGGCAAAACCGAGATCTTAAAGAACGTTTTTTGTCAAAAAAACAACAAATCATTCTTTGGGCTCTTATATTCGTTAATGGAGGATTATATTCCTGCTCGCCAATCTCGGTAATATTGAATAATTGTTTGTTCTTTCTTTTGTAAAATTCCAGTCTTGTAATATTTTGTACTAAGATGTTATAATTAAGATGTTTTTTTAGGTATATTAAAGAAAATAGAGGATGTCCTCATTAGTGAAGAAATTTTCTGACACTATCCCATCGTATCTTAAAAAAGAAAGACCAAATTGGTTTATTACTCATATGATGTCAACTCTCGAGTCTTGTAAACACATTCCCACACGACATGCATCAATGTTATCTGAAGATGGAATGTTCACATTTTCAGTGAATCGAAAAGTAATGTGAACTACAAAATTTCACTGGGATGTACTTCTGGAGGGAATATATACTGTCAATGCCGCAGTTGGGAAAGATCGCTTTTACCAAGCATATGTGCTCCATTTTAAACAATGATGAAATGTGGTCATGGGAAAAAATGCCACAGCTTTATTGTAATTATTGTAATTCCGCTTTTATTTCTGCTGATGTGAAGTATTGCTCTCTATCAACACCCAATGCCCCATTGGGGAAAGAGCTGCTGCAACAAAAACAGTGTCTTTATACGAGTTACAACAATAACATTGATTGTGCTATTGATTTAACTGAAACCAAGCAAGAAGAATTCTGTAATGATCAAAAGGAGTGCGAATCCGCAACAAAATTCGGAAATGAATGCCGTGAGATTTTGAAATTAATTCAAAACCTTTACACATACAATTGTAAGAGCGGAGGACATTTACCAATCAATTGCTAAACTTAAATTGTTGGAGGTGCATGATATTCTTCGAGAGGGTTCAGAATTAGATGGTATAGTTGTTGAAAATTCAACTAAAGATAAAAACGCCAAAAGGAAAAGTGAGGTTGTGGACCAAGCAGCAAACAAAAGAAAGAAGGAAACTAATTATTTATCCTTACCTCTTCGAAAAAATAGCAGGAAATCTGTTTATTCCTACACTCCACAAGAAAAGCAGATACAAAAAGACATCGATGTTATATTATCGAAAGTAACCAAATCTCAATCAAATAGTGAGTCTATGTTGACCGACAAGCTCAGCCAACATTTGGTTGAGGATGGTTTAGTCTTATTACCAGATTGCACAAGTTGGTGGCTTACTGGATGTTGATTTGTTGCAATCCTTAAACAATGATTTGAGACACAAATTTGTTGTACCTGTAAAAACAAGATTTGTCCAAATTTTACACACGGGCAAACATCATTGGATAACGATATCCAATTTTAAAGATAAAGGAAGTAAGTATACTTCTTCGATCCCAGGTATTTGTTTTTGACAGCCTTTCAACGCAGTCTGTAACAGGTCAAACACGAAAACAAATTCAGTACATTCTAAATGCTGTTGGAAGTAAGCATTTGGCATTTAAATGTTGTGCTGTTCAGCAACAACGAAATGGCCACGATTGTGGAGTATTTGCAATTGCAAATGCTGTTTCTTTGCTTAATAATATTAATCCTGAAAATGTTGTATATGACATTAAGCTTATGAGGAATCACCTCTTGGTAAGTTTAACTGAGCAAAATGTTTTGGATGTATTTCCATTCTCTTATATTAATGTGTAAGTTCATTTTGCATGTACACATTTACAAAAGGCAAATTACTTGATACTTTGGTTTGGCCATTTATTTATTAATACAATACTTCTGCACAGCATGCCAGAGCAATCAAAACACACGTTTTCGTGTTCGCACCTCTATAATAGGTGGTAAATTGTCTCAAAATGACATCACATCATGTCACCAATACATGGTGACGGGCGCATTATTTGTGCCAGGGTAACATGCACACTCTTCATAAGTGTTAGCACTTTAAAAAGTCCAAAAGTGGTGTGTTTGTCATGCTATGCTTGTGGTAGCGGCGCGACTTGTTTTGTGCCAGAGACAAAGATTGCACCTAAAGCAACCACTATGTGGTAGCACCTGGCAGACTGGGCTTAAGTAGAATTTAGTAACAAACAGTTATGAATATGGCTACAGGCGAAGAGTTCTGTAATAAAAACTCTAACGACATATTGGGAGAGCCTCCTGGGCATGTTGGAATCTCTCTAACACTTAAGTGAAACCATTCATGTCTATTATTATAATTTTCAGGTAAAAAAGTTCCAAAGAATGGTGATGTACAAACTTGCTGGTCTGATATCTAGTGCAGTGTTTGTTAACATTTTCCATGTGTTACACCGTTTACAAATGTAGTGCTGCCCAATTTATTTTACCCGTCGCGAATATAACTTAATTCCTTTTTTCAGCGATTTCCAAAGAATAAAAACACTTTTATTTCATTTTATTTCTCCTCCAACACTCTCGCCTCCACCACTTCCACCTCCACCACTACCGCCTCTCCACCTATACTGCCCTTCTCCACCTCCACTGCCCTTCCTTTTTTTCCACGTTACGAATTGTTTTTTATTGAGCCATCTGTAATGTTAATAAATTTGTAAAACACAAAACCCAAATAAGGATACAATTGGGAAATATTGCACGGGCCAGTCTGAAATAAAGAAATCTTGAATTATATATTAAATTATGGTAGTCCATAATCATTGCAACAAAAGAAAAATTTTGGGCTGGGAAAAATTGCTTGACATTAGGCTAAGGCAATGTGTAAAAGTCTTATTTATTAAATGCCTTCAAAAGGTATTATTTATTCAAAAGAAATCCGTTTTGGCAAAAAATAATTACCTTTTTTTAATCTAAGGCCCTTCTGGATAAGACCTTTTTTTACTTGTTTACTGTAAAGAGCAAAAATGGCAAAATAAATAAAATTACCTTTTCTTTTTATTAAAAACCCTTTTCGAAAAGAATTTTTTTTCTTTTGGTTTTCTTGCTTACTTTTACTGTAAAGAGAAAAAAAATGGCAAAATAAATAATAGCCTTTTAACACAACTAATGTTAAACTTACTCTACATTTGCCCCCTTCGGGACGGCAGCAGCTCCAATTATTATGGAGCCGCTGCCGCGCACAATTATATTTCCATTTATTTCCATTTCTGTAAAAGTAAAATTGTTAACTAAAGATCATGGTTATGTAAAAGTAATACTGTTAACTAAAGATCATGGTAATTTAAAAAAAAAACTTCGCTTAACTTACCAACACGTGCTCGGTGGACTGCAGAGGGCGCTATAAAAACCTCCAAAAAGAAACTTTTTTTCTTTTTGTCGTTCCGCATGAAACACTCTCTCCTAGGAATTCCTCGATGCCATGCAGCTTCTACCTGTCCTTTAGGTGCCTTGCCTAAGTACACAACCGACTAGCTAGTGCCCAGTTTTGAACCTGCATCTTTCGGTTGAAAAGCATAAACCAAACCACCAGACTAGCAGGTCGGACTAAGTAGTATAGTTTTCCATTATTATTAAAGAATGTCGAACATAGATTTATGTTTTTAGTTACCGCAAACTACTAAATAAAGGAATTGGAAACACCGCGTGATCCTTTACTGCGTGTCGCAGTAACAGTGCTTATTAAGCATTCTAAACAACTATACATTCATGTGGAGAGATATCCGCTAGATAGGGCTGTCGACACATTGTCCACGCACAGCTCAACGCATCCTGGTTGCAATATATCTCGTGGTAAATCGTTTATGTATAATACCCACTTAAATAAAGAGTGGGGACTTTGTTCTCTTTATTTTTGTTACACGTGTAAGTTATAGTTTTAGTTTATTTATTTTATTAGTATTATTTTTTGACTCTTTCGAACAACAGAAACCGAGAGTAGCAACACTACATTCTCTTCTGAGGGGTTTTCCCTAGGTAAAAATTGTAAAAAAACAAGTTTTACCATAGAATACTAACTTACAGATAGAAGGGTAACGCTTTGTTTGTTTTTTTATGACGTCAGAAAGTGGTCACGCATGAGCACTTGTTTACTGAATTGCGATAGCTCCTGCGGAATTGCTGGTTGTTTCAACTTTTTTAAACAAAAAAATACGTTTTTTAAGCAAAAAATGCCATCCCAGTGTCCCGTTCCTGGATGTAAGTGGCCGCGGAAGTTTGGCAAGAAAAAATAAGTTAGGTGCCCAATAATATTCACAGTATATCGACCAAACTTGGCAAAATCTAGCCAGGCTAAAGCTAATCGAATTGTTTTGACTAACTTTTTGCTTTCAATGAGAGATGCAGAAGCTAGCGATGATATTAAAGATATGCTGAAAATTAAATCGTAAGTATGCCGGTACATTATATTATCAGTAACTATTTTTTGTCTAGGTAAATTTTTAGGTGTGATTTTCCTTCACATATACCGGTATGCCTAAAACAGCCCAGCTTATAATGTAGTAGAAGCCTACAATGCAGTTCCTCTAAATACCCAGTATGGGCAGTGTGCAGGCAGCATGCCAAAGTTAGAGTTGGGGTCAGAGTTAGGGTAAGAGTTGGGGTCAGAGTTAGAATTAGGGTAAGAGTTTCAAGTGTGCCCATACACTGCCCAGATTGGGTATTTAGAGTCACCCCTACAATGTAGTAAAATGGAAAGTCATGTGCAGAAAGATGTTAGTGTTATAAATTTATTATACATGTTTATAAAAGGCTGGAATTTGTGAGATTCACTGTATATCTGAGGATATCATTGGTACCTACCGACTACCGGTATTATAATATAGATTTTAGAATTTCAAGTTGTCAGAGTATTTTTTAATTATTGTATATTAGACTATAGTGGTAAAGTTGAATATGCTGCATGATATTTTAATTGTTTAACGTAATCATAATTTGTTTTTTTAGACACATGGAAATTCTGTGAAAAAAAAGTATCTTGGTTGCTGAGTTAAAGGGACTAAAGAAAGGCAATTTAATATAAGGTAGTGTAATACCTTAAGTTCTAATATTAAGAAACAACAGAAATATAAAGTTTTGACAGTTTATCATTTTTAAAATTTTATTATTTTTAAGCATTGTTAACATTTCAGAATAGTATTAGGCTAGGATGCACGTGTCATTGAGATATCATTTTGTGGCTGGTCCATTTCTTCTTCTGAACTTAATATAGGCAGTCCGCAGATTGTTACCATTCATTCTGTTTTTAGTAAGTCTGTACAGTGTACAATTTATTAGTTTGTTGCAATTCTATAAACTTGTTCTGTTAATAAAGGTTCACTCACTGCATATTACCAATGCAAGGGGAAATTGTATACAGACAGAATAGGATAGGATAGGATATTCATGTTTATCCCCGTGAATGGGAAAACCTCACGGGCAATCGTCAGATCACCTCGCGCCCATCGTCGGGTTACCGGAGCTATTGCAGTGTGTTGTATGTGATAGACCCGTTCCTTCAATTTGGTAGAACCCATTAATCCGCTGGGTTCAGGCAATGTCCGTAAAGTGCCTTGCCCAAGGACACAACCGACTAGCTAGCGACCAGTTTCGCACCTGCAACCTTTCGATTGAAAGGCGACGCACTTAACCGCTAGACCATCGGGCCGGACGAATGCATGATGAGATCACCTAACTGCAAGATAATAGGTATCCTGGACATAACTAATGGTGCGTTGGTGTATAACTGATTTTCGTTTTCCCACCCCACTGATAAATAGGAGTGCCCTATCCTGATGTTATACCGCAAACAAGCTCGGCATATATATATATGTGTATAAACTATATTTTTGTTATTGTTTTTCAGAGATCACCTGGAAGTCGATCAGAAAATCCCAATAAGGAAAATTATAAAGAGGGTGAAGGTTGGAAACACCACTTTCGGTACTAAAAATCAATGGACCACTGTATGTCATGAGCCAATCACAAAGAAAAAATGCTTGGAATAGTTTTTTATTATTTTTTTGCAATACACATTTAACAAATATACTGTTTCGGTCTAAAAAAATCTTGCAGCTCTATTTGAGAATATTTTTTCATGATGTACGAATCACATACCCTGCCAAGTACTCAACTCAATGATATCGTGTTCTTCCTTTGAAATCCCAAACTGCTTTCTCTTTTGATGCTTGTGGTTTTAAAACAATACAATTTAAAATTCGCAAAAGGTGTTTAGCTGCAAGCTGCAACTATATAACTGGCACTTGCATCACAAAACAAAGAAGATGCTTCGTTGCAGTACCGGTATTTTAGGTAGTGAAAAACTATTTTATTTGCATCTCTGTTGCTGCTAAATTCATTGCACCACTGTTTGACTAGTTTCAAACCAGGTATACTGAGCTTTAAATAACCAGGCAAGGCCCTTTCCAACACTGCGTAGAAGGAAACCTCATTTGACATATATTTTCGGCTGAGACAAAATCGTTCTCTTCTTCAGTTGTTAACAGTTTGATCCGCTCAATCTCCCAATTAAAATGCCTCTCTGCCATTTTTAACTTCGCAACGACTAAGGCAATCTGATTGCCTGTAAGTGCTAGCCTATACGCTAGAGTAGTGTACAGTGGAAATGTTCGGGTTGTGCGTTCAAAATCTGTCTTGTTATTGCTGCATAATAGTAAATGGTTAAATAATAACGTTTTTTTAATTAGGAAATAAACATAAACAACTAATTCGGTAAAACTGCCGCAGTCTTAACTATGTATTTTATATAAAAACAATACCGAGGTATTGACTGTGGTAGCATTTAGTAAACAGGTACTCAAGCGTGACCGTAACAATCGGCCGAGTTCGTTACCCTTCTATCTGTAAGTTAGTATTCTATGGTTTTACTTATGTATCAATTGTGGTATCATATTTGCAAAAACTCCATTTCAGTTAATCCACGCCGACTATGTTTATTCTGTCATCATCTTGTGACGTCATTGATACTTATCAACTAATGACGTCAATGACACTTAAAGCAGTTGTTTTCCATCTGCGTCTTTATTTGCTTTATAAAGCGTATTGTGATCAGTTAACACACAGACACATACAACGTAATAAAGAATGCGAGTTAGAGTTTTTGTTATTTAGTGGAGGTTCTGCTGCCAGTCGAGTTGAGTTCCACGCCATGTGGGTACATATGGGGTCGGAACGGAGATGTACCAGGTGTAGACGGCAGCGGATCCTGGGACCTGGTCCCGGCCGATTAGACGCGTTGAAATGGGTGCCTCTAAATACTACAGGACCGCTTGGATCGCTTGGATCACTTAGATTGCTATGGAAAGTACTTCTTACCCTGTCCAAAACACTAATCTCAACCCCAGAACTAACTTTAACCCCAACCCTAACATTAATATCATGGCTTTTGTAATTACGAAGTATAGTAAGCGATCCAAGCGCTCCAAGCGATCTAAGCGCTCCAAGCGGTTCTGTAGTATGTAGAGGTACCGCTTTGAAATACCTCTGGCCCCACACTTATGCCGTGTAAACTGTTTCGTTTGTATCGCGGAGAGTGGGTAATCCTTTTGTTTGATTTTCGTATTGACAGCTTACTGTACCATGACAGTTACCTGTTTTATTATTACATCACATCCAATTTTTAATAGGCCGGACGTGTTAAATGTCTGACAGGTTAATCTGGTGGTTTAGTGTGACACCTTTTAACCGAGAGGTTTAGGGTTCGAAACTGGTTAGCTAGTCGGTTGTGTCCTTGGGCAAGGAACTTAACAAACATTGCACGAACCCAGCGGATTACTGGGTTCTACTAAATTAAAGGAATGTGTGAATCATATACAACACACTGCAATAGCTCCGGTAACCCGACGGTGGGGGCGAGGTAATCTGATGATTGCTTGTGTGTTAACCCCCATTAGTTTTCCCATTCACGGGGATAAACATGAATATCCTATCTTATTCTACATCTTCACTTAAGCCATTATAATCCAACACCAGCCCTGCAGATTAACAAACACTTTTTTTGTACAAAACATCAGTTTATTTTGTGTACAGGCATACATATGCCCCTGTTACAACTTTCTATCAATCCACTTATCTAAGTTACTTAGTTCCGCCTTCAGCTAAAAGTTTGTTAAACCAAACACTTGCTTAGCTGGTTATATCCTTGGGCACAGCACTAGTGGTCATCGATTTAACGCACTGGTTTAATTTACCAAACCGATACAAAAGCAAAGTGTTTAATCTTTATCATATGGCTTGCCAACATTTTTTATAAATATGTTAAAAAAATTATCAATTCGCACAGAATTTTGGGGCGTACACAGAATCTTGTTGAAAACTTGCTTGCTTATCAAACTGTATAAGACTCCTACATTTTTTCATTCATGAGGATAAAACTTTACTCCATTATCCATCCCATCATCTCTATTGGTTTGAATTAATGTTCTAACAGAGTCCAGCAACACACAGAGAGAAAACTAAAATGTTTGGTTTGATAATGCCGCCCTGTTCCCTTGTTCTGAGATTTTATGCTGTAAAGTTGATTATGAAACAAATGACAAGGTAATTGGTTATTTTATACTGGTCACGTTTTACCGCAAACTCTTCTTTAGGCCTTTATGTCTTAATTATTTTTTGTTTTAACATTATTGTTTTTTTCGCTTATGTTTGGCGACCACATCCGCTATATTTTATTAATTATACTCTATTTTTCTTTAAACAACATATTAAATTTTGTTTAATACTGGGGCAAAAAATGAATAAAACCTTTTTAAATGTGACCCTCTACCGTTGGTTTATATAATTAAATTAGTTTGCCTCAATTTTTTTTTAAGTAAATAGAAATTAAAAAGGTTGTTAATGTTTTTCGAAATGTTATAATTTGTTTTTTGCCTTTTTAGTTTTGTCTACGTCACATGGAAATACTTTCAATTGGAACTCATCATTATATATAAATCCTATTGTGTAAAAAGGACATTATTATTATCAAGTATGAATTATTAATGTCCTTCGTGATAACTTTATATTGCCTTCCATTAGTAACAACAACTATAGTTGTAACCATGTCACGATTTCTAGTAAGTATGTTTTAACCTTTATCATTATTTTTGTTGGTTTGGTTTTTTATTTTTATGTGTGCAATTTGTCGGTATTTTGCATAAGTTTTTTATTTTTATTAAATGTTTGTTTAAATGTCACATTAAATTGTAAATTTTACATGTGTAAAACTATATTCTATACTGTAATGAAGGAATGTAATCAAAATCATCTGTATTTAGTTGCTGGCGGTGTTATTAGGAACAAGTCATGTTGGTGGTAAGTTCAGTTTTTCTTTGTTAAGGACATTTTTGTAAATGATATTCATTTATGTTTTCATATTTATCCCAATGGATGGAAATTCAAGGAATTTAACACACTGGCAATTGTCAGATCACCTCGCGCCCACCGTTTGGTTACCAGAGCTCTTGCAGTGTGTTGTGTATGATTTACACCTTCCTTCAATTTAGTAGAACCCATTAATCCTCTGGGTTTAGGCAATGTCTTTTAAGAGCCTTGCCGAAGGACACAACTGACTAGCTAGCGACCATCAGTTTCGAACCATCAACCTTTTGACTGAAGGCGACGCACTAAACCACCAGATTAATCTGTCGGATCATAAATATGATATATAAAATGAACTCATTAATACTTATCTCCATACTCCATTCCTGTAGCTGCCAATGAATACATTCTCATACATGGGGAAATCCCATCAAACCTTGATACCCAATTCAAGGACATGCTCGGTATGTACGAACTCACGGTTGCAAGCACAGAATACATGCAAGTGGCTCCACCATTGGGGAGGTTGCATCGGATCCATAAATCTGATGAGTCATGGAGGGTTGTGGAGTTAAAGAGTGAACCAAGTGAAGTGATGATGCAGGTCATTTTTTTATATTTTTTTATCCTACTTTTATTATCCTGGTTAAAATTTACTGCCATGGTTAAATTGTTTGGTTTATTTTTAAATTCATTTTTTATTTCCAAATTGAAAACATGAAGCAGGACCTTTAATGAAAATGAGAAATTTGGCAAAACGACAGTCGTTAAAACATGTCTATAATCTAATCAAACAACCAACAATCTAGCAACCAGTTTCGAACCCTAAACCTTTCGGTTGATAGGCATCATACTAAACCACCAGACTAACCGGTCGGACAAATAAAATAAACAATATAATCATAAAATAAAAAAAAACGAAATACTAACCAAATGCAAGAAACAAACTTAACTCTTTCACTCCCGGCTAAATGCATTAATTCAAACATGCTGTCCCGCAGTGTTTTTTACAATTTTTAGTCATTTTCAAATTAGCACAGTTTTTCAAAAGTGTATGCTATTATTTAATATTTATTATGGTTGGAAAGATAATTTACCCCTCTTTTAAACAAGCCACATACCTAGAATCTACCTCCAATAGAAAATATATTATGTAAATTTTAGTGAATACCACTTTATAAGTAAAGAAAATTCTGCTCGACTTTGAAAAATTTGAGGTGCACTGACAAACGAAATACTCACTAATTATTGGTATGCCCAAATGATATGAAAATTGGAATGTAGACTGTCTAATAGTTTTTGTACTCAGGAAAATTTAAACTGTATTTTTATCTTTAGTATTTTTTTTACTATTCCTAATTGAAATTTCCCTTTATTCTAACTATATTATGAAAAAATGAACCAAAACGCATTGAAGTTTTGTAGAACTAAAACAGTGAAAAGTATAAAAAAGAACAATGAAGGAAGTGTAAAAAGGGCATACAAAAGCAAACAAACACAAATCCTATTTCCAATATTCTCGAAGTGTATGATATTCATCAAAGCAGGGCACACCGAACTAGCTAGCCTCGCCGCCTTTTTCTTTATCGTGCGCTCAGCAGGCCCAGCTGGATTCATGCTTTGGTGAACACGAAGCATAACCGCCTGCTGCGAAAACGTCACCAACGCTCTCCCTT
>CH002367.1:1067542-1084985 GCA_000149265.1 Ciona savignyi
AAATTCATGTTTATCCCTATGGATAGGAAAACTAAGGGTTAACACACAGGCAATCGTCAGATCACCTCGCGCCCACCGTCGGGTTACCGCAGCTATTGCAGTGTGTTGTGTATGATTCACACGTTCCTTCAATTTGTAGAACCCATTAATCCGCTGGGTTCAGGCAATGTCCGTTAACGTTAATTGCCTTGACTACCGACTAGCTAGCAACCAGTTTTAAATCTACAACCCTTCGGCTGACAGGCGACGCAATAACCCATCAAGCTTATTCGTCAGACATTAATAGATAATAGTATAAAAACAATTGGTTTAAACCTCAAATGTTTTACAGGGTCTTGGGCACACAGGGATAAATGGTACCAGGTATTCAATTACCAACGCACACAATACGAAGCAAGAGACATTTGTTCAAGTTATAACGGATCCTTATTGGATGCGTTTAACCAAACTAATTTCCATGAAAACCTTTTAGATCGGTATGGTTACCACGGTCTATTTTGGACAGGTGAGTAAAAGTGAATCTTTATATCATTTATATTGGATTTTTGTTAAATGTGGTCTATTTTGGTCAGGCTGAACAACTGGGGTACCTGAATCATTTATATTCTGTATGGTGGAAAATAAAATTGTTTTTATCAATGTTATCGAACATTATCTTTAATCAACTCTGGTCAATACTATCCGATTGTGTTATATGCCTTTACTGCCCTGGTTGTTCTTAATCCCATTGATAAGCATTCCCTATGTGGTCGTAAACTTAACCTATGCAGATTTGACATTCAATGTAACTGGACTGAATCTAGTTTGGTTTATTTTTTGTTTCCACGATGAAAACACAAAGCAGGACTTTGATAAAAATTTGGAAAACGGTAAAAAAATGACAAAACGACAGTCATTAGAACACGTCTAAAAACCAATCAATTATCAAGTTTTGGTATAATTAGACGAGGCCGCTAAACCCACAAAACCTATGCAGATTTAACATTCAATGTATCGGCCGACCAGTTCCAACTTTCCGACCAATCTTCCCCCATCTTCAAATGGGCCACCAACCAGCCGCAGAATGACCATTGTGTTGTCATGGATGACAATCTATTAGCGGCAACAATGAAATGTTCGTCGGAAAGTTATTTTATTTGTGTTCGAGACCTTCCTATTGGTGAGAGTGTTAGAGTGTTTTTGTTCAGTTGTATTTCATCCACATATGGATAGAAGGAAGTATTTATTATTTAAGTGTTAGAATGTTTTTTGGTTTTATTACAACCACGCATAGATAAAAAGGGGTTCCATGACAACTAAACCCCTTACAACTGAACCCCTTACAACTGAACCCTTACAACTGAACCCTTTACAACTGAACCCCTACAATTAAGCCCCTTACAACTGAACTCCTTTTAACTGAACCCCTTTAAACTGAACCCCTTTACAATTGAACCCATTTCAATTAAACCTCTTTACAACTGAACCCCTTTTTCAATTAAAAGCGTTCGGTTAAAAGGGGTTCAGTTGTAAAGGGGTTCAGTTGTAGGGGCTCAGTTGTAAGGGGTTCAGTTGTAAGGGGTTCAGTTGACTGGTCACCATAAAAAGGATATATTTATCATTTGAGTATCTGAGTGTAGGGTCAAAAATCCATCAAATTTCACGCAAGTAAAATCTTACGTGGAAAGTTAATGTTTAATAACAATGTGTCATTATGATGCTGCTGTGAGTATTATAGACTCCAGTATTCAGACGCCCCATGTGTATAATAACTCGATTGGAATTTTTGGCCCTGTGAACTCTTCTGCTGAAAGGCGACAGACCACTTACCCACCAGACTAACCGGCCGGACAAATAAAATAAAAATTCCCCTAGAAACCTCACAAATGGCAAGAAGCTTGGACAAATGGATATGGACGACTGAGGTTACATTCAATGCATCTGAATCTTCCCAACTCTGCCATGGTCTAATGCACCAACCGTTCACTATCACTGATTCAGGGACATTGCTGGATGGAATTAAGATGTTCTACAAAACACAAAGTGGTGCAAAGGTATTGGTGTAATTTATTTTTTAGTCTGGTGGTTTGGTGCGACGCATTTCAACCGAAAAGTTGCAGGTGCGAAACTGGTCACTAGCTAGTCGGTTATGTCCTTGGGCAAGGCAATTAACGGACATTGCCTGAACCCAGAGGATTAATGGATTCTACTAAATTGAAGGAACATGTGAATCATACACAACACACTGCAATAGCTCCGGTAACCCGACGATGGGCGCGAGGTGATCTGACGATTGCCCGTGTGATAACCCCCTAGGTTTTCCAATTCACAGGGATAAACATGAATATCCTATCCTAACCCCTAACATTTGGTTTCCGCAGTTCTGGGTCCATCTTTCTCCTTCCATTGATATCATTGATGGATTCCCAGCCTTCAACCAACCAATCACAGCGCGGGATGCAGACATGTGCTCAGTTGTCATAGTAACCGAGGGAATTCCCCTATTTTCCTGGGTTCCTTGCAGCGATACGGCGTTCGCTACTTGTCAAACCTGTGAGTTTAAATCAGCGGTTCTCAAACCGGGGTCCTGCGGTCTTTTTGGGTCCGCGAGACAATTTTCTGGGACCGCGAAGCACCTTCCAAAAATGAAAACGACGCTCTTGAAGAAAAAAAATGTGTAAAATTAAGTTTTCACACAACTTTTTTTCTAATCAACTTAACTAACACAATTTGTTATGAAAGCTTACAGGCTACATAGGCATTTATGACATCACAAGAAGCTATTTGATGTCACATGTGCAATTCAAAAGTACCAACAAGCCTATCTGAGACTGCAGAACTCCTGGGACCTAGTATATAGTAGGAAATAGTACAACTTCTATTATAGTAGGATTAAACATTTAAAAAAATGCCAAGGTCAGAGGCGTCTCATTTTTCCTTAAGCCATGCATCCGGGTTAAATATGTTTTGTTTTAGAATTTGAACGTTGCTAAATATTTCATTTTACTTCCCTATTTTTCGAGGGGACTGTGAGTCGTTTAAAAAATTGCCAGGGGACCGTTGCTTATTTTTTTTTAAAAAGTTTGAGAACCGCTGGTTTAAACTATCAGCACCAATCACTACAATTAACACTAGAGTTTTAAAATTATAATTTAAACCTTTAGTTTATTTTTTCGCTCCTTTGTTACATAACAAGAATGGTAATTCAATTAAAGTCAATAAGACACTATTCTGTGTGGTACCATATCTCAGCAAAGCACATATGTAATTTTGCCAGTTAAAATAGCATAAAATACAATAGCATCTAAAAAAGAAAAGGGGATATCTGTTACAGTCAAATATGATAAAGACATTGCAATACATTCTGTTTAATCTTAGATATGATAGAATATTCATGTTTATCTCCGTGACTGGGAAAACCAAGGGGGTTAACACACGGGAAATCGTCAAATCACCTCGCGCCCATGGTAGGGTTAGCGGAGCTATTGCAGTGTGTTGTGTATGATAGACACGTTCCTTCAAATTTTGGTAAAACCCATTATTACACTGGGTTCAGGCAATGTCTGTTAAGTGCCTTGCCTAAGGACACAACCGACTAGCTAGCGATCAGTTTCGTACTTTAAATTACTGTTCAACGAATGTTTAATGTAATAACCATCTGTGGCAGATAACATGGGTTTGTTGGATATCCTTCCCTCAACTTGTTCGGATGGATTTCAATTCCCACATTTTTCGAGTTGTTATGGTCTAGTGAGCACGCCATCGTCGTGGGTCACTGCACAAGCTACTTGTTCAAGATTTAGCGGGCAATTAAAGATCGCGAATAATGCAAGGCGTTATCTCATGCCGACATTGACAAAGTTGTTCAATGTATCATCACTCTGGACTGGAATGTGTGGTCAAGGTATGTTGAGTTAGTAGAAGTAGAATATTCATGTTTATCCCCTTGAATGGTAAAACCAAGCGGGTTATCACACAGTCAATCATCAGATCACCTCGCGCCCATTGTCGTGTTACCGAAGCTATTAAAATGTGAAGCATATGATGAAGGTACTTTTTTGGTTTTTGTTTAGTTAATAAATTTATTTCAAATAGTACTTTGCCCCACATTTTACAATTTTAACCAGTCAGCCTTTCGTGTTGTCTAAAAGTTTTTTTTTTGTTTTTTTTAAGGTGAGTTATTTTAAAATGGTTAAACCTTTGTAGTAGAATTTAGATTACCCAAAGTTAACCATAACCGATAAATTATACACAACACACGACAATAGCTCCGGTAACCCGACAATGGACGCGAGGTGATCTGACGATTACCTGTGTGTTAACCATCTTGGTTTTCCCATTCACAGGGATAAACATGAATATCCTATCCTATCCTACTTCTGTAGACTTAAGATTACCCAAATTTAACCACAACCAATCTCCAGATACAGACAATTTAATCCTTGCCTCCAACACCACCACCCATACAATCTCTCACCCCGATACGGTTGCCTACGGCCAATGTGCTTCCTACAACCCAATCAACCTCACCCATATTCAGCATTGGACGAAAAAAAATCCATTTATTTGTGTTCAAATCTCAAATCCGGTATCTTTAATGCACTTTACTTGTTTATACTTGTTTATTTTATACTTGTTAAAAGACACAAATGTTTTTTGTTATAGCATAAAATCTATCTAGCAGGAGATATTCCAACTAGCGGTAATAAACTTTTCTTGCCTTTACTTTACTATTACTAATAATTTTACTAATAATAGTGTTCAAATCACAAATCCGGTATCCTTGATTTAGTTTATTAACTTGTTTGATTTTGGTAAAGATACAAAAGTTTTTTGTTATAGAATGAAATCTTTTTTATAGCATACAAACAAGCAAAAAACTTTTCAGATTTCACTGGGACATAAATATATGTGGTCAAAGTAGGAAACTTATTAATATGCTGCCAGGAATGTATTTTTCTCAATCCAAAAACCGCTGAACCTTAAGACACTCGGGCGTTTATAATGCGATTTAACTGATTAGCAGTTAAACACATAGCATATTGGTGATCGGATAAACTTAAAAATGCTAAGTTTTAAATAGGATTCAGTTAAAACTGGGCAGCTATTAACAAACGGCTTTATGAGAAAATTAATTGATTATCTTAAGTCAACAGTGTTGCCAGAACTATTCCAGATTGGTCATGACATATACGATAGAATATATTCATGTTTATCCCTGTGAATGGAAAAACCAAGGAGGTTAACACATGGGCAATCGTCAGATCACCTCGCGCCCACTTTCGCTATTGCAGTGTGTTGTTTATGATAGCCATGTTCCTTCAATTTAGTAGAACCCATTAACCCACAGTTGAAACTGTTTATTTATCGCAGGATCCAAACACGATATCGTTAAATGACGCATATGCTTTAACCCAATCCCCCGTATGTGGAAAGGAACAGATATTATTGGGTACGAAGTGTGTAGGGGTGAGTAGGGATGCAGGGAAATGGGGTGATAGTTGTGAGGGGCAGAAACCAGGGTTTTACAGCGAGAGTGATCAGGGACGTATCACTGCATTGCTTAACACCTATCAATGGATTGTTGGCTCAAGGTTGGTATGATGTTTTTGAAATTATCTGCTGTTTTTGTGGGATATTTTCTTATAGTCAGATTGATATTGTATCGTTTGGGTTAGGGTTTTTTTTACACATTCTGGCATGATTATAATTTTATTTTAATATTTTGCATACTTAGTATATTATTTTAATATTTTGCATACTTATACCTTTAATTGGGTAAAACCTATCATTCCACTAGGTTCAAGCAATGTCTGCTAAGTGTCCTGCGCAAGGACACAACCGACTAGCTTTCAACCAGTTTCAAATCTGCTAATCTGTCAGACCATCTTATTTCAACAGTAATGTTAAAAGATTAACTCTTTCCAGGATTTGGATTGGAGTTTATGAAGAGGAATCGCTTTTAAAATCAGTCGATAACAAAATTGTGACTTTCACTTCATGGGGAGCCCCTCAAAATGGGTTTGAGAACTCATGTATTTCCATGGACGGGGACGGGTACTGGTGGGAGGAGGAATGTAATGGGGTGAAGCATTCGGTTTGCAATGCCAAGCAATGCTACCATGGGTCACCTGAGAAATATACAGGCCAGGTAATACAAGAGGATATTCATGTTTATCGCTGTGAATGGGAGAATGCAAGGGGCGTTAATACACAGGCAATCGTCAAATTACCTCGCGCCCACCGTCGGGTTACTGGAGCCATTGCAGTGTGTTGTGTATGATTAAGACATTCCATTAATTTGGTTAAACCCATTATTCCACCGGGTCATGTTCATTAAGTGTCTTGCCCAAGGAGACAACCGACAGCGACCAGTTTCGAATCTGCAACCCTTCGGCTGAAATAAAGTGCAGAATGTGAGGCTGCTTCAATGTGTTAAATTCAACAAAGACATTGCTAAATTTATTTTCTTAACTCTGTAAACCAATAGCTGAAGGCAACACCCACTAATCACCTTAACCAAAGGTGCAGCTGAGCAGTTAACAAGTAGTTTTGTTCCAATAACCAGTTGGTTGACAGTCAACGCTCTATTCATTTAAGCAAAGAGAGCACCATATTAAAAATAATTAAACTTGTAGCACAAGTACCATTGTTTTAGCAGTGCTTATAGATACTAAAAATACAGCATAATGGGCCCAAGGTAATCATTGTTGTAACTTCCCTCACATATTCAGACTCACAAACAATATTGTTGACGTGCTTTGCCTTATGTTCAACCGGTTAGTCTGGTGGTTTAGTGCAAAACCTTAATCTGGCGATTGCCCGTGTGATAACACCCCTTTCGTTTTACCATTCAAGGGGATAAATATAAATATCCTATCATATTCTTTCCTGGTTATTATGGGGCCCATTTGAAAAAATGGGACACATATTGTTTTTGTACGTTTTTTTTTTCGTTTTTTTTTTCTTCGTCAAACGCTTGACAGGCATGGCATGGCGCCCCGACATCTACCAGAAGGGTTAATGGAATCGCAATGAAACTTGGTGATATTTTAGACAACATGGCCTAGATATGCAGAAACCAAAAATTTGGGTAATAAATTTAGGGGAATTCCCCTTGGACGTTAAAAACCAAAACGGTCATTTTTTTCTAAAAATTAGCTTTTTAGGCCATAGCGCTTGAACGGTTGCTACAATTTGAATCAAATTTGGTGGAATGTTAGTGCACTAGTCACTGATTTAACACTTCAAAGAAATAAAAAAAATACCTAGGGAAATACCCTAAAAATTAAACTTTTGCTGTTAAATGATAATTGTGACAGGCATGCTATGTCGCCCCGACATCTACCAGAAGGGTTAATGGAATCGCAATGAAACTTGGCCATTTGTTAGACAACATAGTCTAGATATGCAGAAATCAAAATTTTGGCTTATAAATCTAGGGGAATTCCCCTGGGACGTTAAAACCAAAACGGTATTTTTTTTTAAAATAGCCTTTTTTGGGCATAGCGCTTGAACGACCGATACAATTTATTTCAGATTTGGTGGAATGTAAGTGCATTAGTCACTGATTTAACACTTAAAAGAAATAAAAAAATTACCCAGGAAAATACCCTAAAAATCGGATTTTGTTCTTTAATTATGATTGTGACAAGCATGCCATGTTGCCCCGAAATCTAGCAAAAGGAGTAATGAAATCGCAATAAAAATTTGACATTTGTAACAGAACATGGTCTAGATAAGCAGAAACCAAAATTTTGGGTAATGAATCTAGGGAAATTCCCCTGAGACGTTAAAAACCAAAACATTCAGATTTGGTTAAATGTTAGACCATTAGACACTTTAGGACAATTAAAAGAAAGAAAACATTTGCTTAGAGTAATTCCCCTAAGAACGAAGATATGTCCCTGAATTATGATTGTGACAGGCATGTCATATCGCACTGACATCTCCAACAAGGAGTCGACAAATCACATTAAAACTTTAAGAATGGTTACATAACATGGCCAACATATGTAAAAACAGAAACTCATCTACTAAACCTAGGGGAATTTCCTTTATTTCATTACAGCGCTTAAAAGTTTTAATTTAAAACATTTAAGGTACAATGTTTGTAAATTAAGATGTTATGTCTTTTTTTAACTACACATTGAAAAGAAGTTTGGTTGGACAACTATAGGACCCATGCGTTTATGCTTGCAGAAACAAACTACATATACTCAGTGTATAAAATACAAATTGTGGTTAGGGACCCTGTAGCATGAATATATGGCATACAAAATGTGTTTTACAAATGGTGGTGGTTAAACACGTGGTTGACACTCTCTAGTTTCTGTGATTGTTTTCCTATAAGTTGAATTCATATTTTACCGAATAACGATCATTAAATCCACTCTTTCTCAGATCAACCAAACAAGGTCGGGTATTATTTGCAAACAATGGGATGGTGATGATGTCACAAACAACTATTGTCGTTCGTTTGGCGATTATTTTGCTCCCTACTGCTACACGGTGGATGAGAATATGGAGTAAGTTGAATTTTAAAAATGTTCAAGCTTAGGTTTGGCGGCCGCGTCCGCTATATTTAATAAATTAAAGCTTTTTTTTTAATGACAAGTATTACCGACTGT
Organism: Ciona savignyi; assembly: GCA_000149265.1. Lineage (NCBI taxonomy): Eukaryota > Metazoa > Chordata > Ascidiacea > Phlebobranchia > Cionidae > Ciona > Ciona savignyi. The sequence continues at coordinate 1,076,152 of CH002367.1, forward strand.
TCGTTTTACTGTCTTTTCCTGTTCCTGTCTTTAAAATGTTTAAAATCAATATGTACAAATATATGTCTGACCGGTTAGTCTGGTGGGTTAGTGTGCAGCCTTTCAACCAAAAATGTTATTGGTTCAAAACTGGTCACTAGATAGTCTGTTTTATCCTTGGGCAAGGCACTTAACAGACATTGCCTGGGCGCTGGGTGATCTGACGACTGCCCGTGTGTTAATCCCTCCATTCACGGTTTTCCCATTCACGGAGATAAACATCAGTGTCCTATATGTCCAAGTGTTGAGATTTAACATACAAAGCAAGTTCTTGGCAGTGAAACCCACACCTGCCCAGACCAGTATTATACATGATATTATATGCAAGCTACTAAAAGAAGTTGACTTGATATATTAGGTTCAAATGGGTCAATGACGATGATTTGTTTTATATCGTTTGGTCGCAATTTAATTTTGTTTTCTTATTATTGTTTTTCCGCTTAGGTTTGCCGGTTGCGTCCGCTATATTTATTAAGTTATATCCCTTTTTTAAATGACATGGTTTAACGTATGTTTTGCGTCTTTTTCTGTTACTTTGTCGTGATTTGATTCATTTGCTATTTTTTAAATAAGGGGGCAACAAATAGATAAAACTAAACTTAATATAACGCTGTCTTTTTCAGCAACAGAAATAACGTATTTTGTCTTATCTTCAAATGTAGTTAAATACAGGAAATATTTTTATTTTACAATTGTTAGTGTTTTTCTGTAAATTGACAATTTTTCTGCAGTTTTGAATCGTGCGACATACGCCAGTGTGATGTCACAATACCTAAGACAGAAGGCATTGTCGTTAAAAGTGAACTTTCTAGTCATGACATCACAATAGCTTGTAATGAAGGAACAATACTCATGCATTGTGAGTGTAACAATGAACACTGTTATGGAGTTTACCAGTCCAACACCAATTCGTGTGGATTTCAAATCAGATCGTTGAATGGAACAGTTCAAAGTGGAGGTGACAACATTATGATGATATATTATTAGTTTAGGATATTCATGTTTATCCCCGCGGATGGGAAAATCAAGGGGGAAACACACGGGCAATCGTCAGATCACCTCGCGCCCATCGTCGGGTTACCTGAGCTATTGCAGTATGTTGTATATGATTCACACGTTTCTTTAATTTAGTAGAACCCATTAATCCGCTGGGTTCAGGCAATGCCCGTAAAGTGCCTTGCCCAAGGACACAACTGACTAGCTAGCGACCAGTTTCGAATCTACAACCCTTTGGCTGAAAGGCACCACACTAAACTACCGGACTAACCAATCGGACAATTTTCCATCCTCCAGTACAAGCTTATTGCCACCCACCAACCACCGTCCTAACCACTCGAACTATTCTTCCCATCAACCACGATATTAGTCATGTGACATGTCCTGCTCTCATGCGATTGGTTGGTTGTTTCTATGTCGATCCCATGGCAACTGGACCCAGGTGATTGTGACAAATCTGTTCCAGGTTATACAGGAAGGCTTACCTAAGCTATTGCAGTGTGTTATATAGTAAAGACATGTTCCTTTAATTTGGTAGAACCCATTAATCCGCTGGGTTCAATGTCCGTTAAGTGCCTTGCCTAAGGACACAACCGACTATCTAGCGACCAGTTTCGTACCTGCAACTCTTCTACTAAAAAAACGCACTAAATCACTAGACTTAGAACACATCTAAAATCTAATCAATTATTATCAAGTTTCGGTATAATTAGACGTGGCCGCTAAACCCACAAATAAAATAAATAAAAATGAAAAAATAAATGTTTATAAAACATTACACTATTAAATGAGGTCATAACTTTTTACTTTTATTCTCCAGGTCAGATTTTGGTCGTGGTGTGATGGAGGGTCAGACATGTCACTCAAGAGATGGAAGTCCTTCCATGGTTACTACCTGTGTGTGTTTAGCAAGTGGGGTGGGGGAAGATGGGCAGAACCTTCAACTCGACAATGGGACAGTGGCTTTCACACCTCACAGCGATGGTTTCATATCCCTCAAGCACACAAACTTCGCCACTATATGTATGTGGCTGCGTATAGATGGCATGGGGACCATTGTATACGCTGGTGAAGATGGGTTGGCCCCTCGTATTGTCGTCGCTAGCACCACCAGCGGCATGGGAGTGTTTGCGGCAGCTGGGAAGATTGCTATGTTTGACGTGACACCGCTCATCGATGATCAGTGGCATGCCCTGTGTCTCGTGTTGGGGGAATCACCTTGTACACTTGTTATTGATGGTGTTGTCTTAGCAACGATTGCCGGACAAGGCAACTGTGGTTTGATCGATTCTAATGGACATTTCATAATCGGTTCCAGTCAAGTTTTTAACCCAGAAATAACATTCAAAAACGGTTCTAAACTTTCAGTTTTTCCCCAACTCGAAGATGTTGACTTTTCGCGGCAATTTTCTGGTGCCATTGGCCACATTCACGGTTACAACTCCACGCTTTCCCTATCAAGTATAATTCAACTACAACTGCGCTGCAATGCCGACAACAATGTTTTAAGCAACTCCTACATTGGCTATCAACTGAACGCGGTAGACAAATCAACTAATCCTTGTGAAGTCAATTTGAAGAAATACCAGATTTCAATCGCCATTCAACTGCAACAAGTTGATTATGATGTCATAGTGGAAGTTGATATTGAAGTTGCCGACGCAGATGCGTTGAAATCTCTGGGTGGTTCGATGTTAGTTGTGAATGTGGAGTATGAAACTATGAACAGGTTGGTTTTAGATAGAATGATGGGGATGAGAAAACGAAGGATATTCATGTTTATCCCCATGAATGGGAAAACCAAAGGGGTTAACACAAGGGTAGTTTAGTTTAGTATTTTTTTTGCACGATAAAAACACGAAGCAGGACTATTGATAAAAATTTGGAAAACGGGGAAAACGGCGAAATGTCGTCGGATCACCTCATACCCACCGTCGGGTTAACGGAGCTATTGCAGTGTGTTGTGTATGATTCACACAATTCTTTAATTCGGTAGATCGTAGAACCCATTAATCCGCTGGGTTCAGGCAATGTCTGCTAAGTGTCTTTCCCAAGGACACAACGGACTAGCTAGTGACCAAACTTAATGAACGCCTCTATTATGCAAAACACATTGCAATAGCTCAGGTAACCACAGTAGGTGTGAGGTGATCTGGCAATTCTGTCTGTTAATTCCCCTTGCCTTCTTTCATTTACGAGGATAAACATAAATATCCTATCCTAGTTTATTAATTTTTGCCTTAAATTAAATAACACCAAGTGAAGCAAATCATAATGCAGAAAATGAAATAAGACTGCAAATCGAACAGTTGTAGAAAACACATCAAAAAATTATAAATATTAAGTATAATGCAGGCAGCCACCAAACCTAGGCAATAGTATTTCCCTTTAAAACCCTTCAATTTAATGTAGTATTAAGAGTTAAACTTTCTTCGTAGACTGAATTACAACTCTATGCCTGCTACCTTTAAGTAGCAAAAAAAAAAAACTTGTCTTGCATGTTCTATAGGCATTCGATTTTAAACTTTTTATATTGGAGATTTTTAATAATATTAATCCAATGTTTATGTAATATCATATGACTTTGTTCCTTCTAATTTAGCGGCAAGCAGAACTTGCCACATAAATCGGTCGCAACCTCCCCCAAGAGTCAAACACAATTCACTCTCACCAATGTTGGATATGGGGAAACCTATTTAGTGTTGACCACTGTGGAAACCAATAGTTTGCATCTGGCATCACTGATCAGGGCACAAGCAAGTGGGAAGATTGACACAAAACCTGGAAATGTTGTTAATCTGAGGTTTGTTTTCCGGTTAATGTCACCAGTGATTAGCTTGGTGGATTAGCGTCCGGCGGGTTAGTCTGGTGGGTTAGTACGTTGCATTGCAGCCGAAAGGTTGCAGGTTCAATACTGGTCGCTAGCTAGTCAGTTGTGTCATTGCCCAAGGCACTTAAGAGACATTGCCAGAACCCAGCAGATTAATGGGTTCTACCAAATTAAAGGAAAGTGTAAATCATACACAACACAACAACAAACTGCAATATCTGCGGTAACACAAGTGGGTGCAAGGTGATCTGCCAATTAAATGTGTGAGCATACTCCCTTACATAATCGTGCAGTTATCTGATAACACCACTTGTGTGGTCTATTCATAGGGATAAGCATGAATATATTATCCTCTCTTTAACGCCTGCTATTTTAATCAACACTGGTGATAAACACAACTGTATAGCCTTACCCTTTTTAACCCTTATTAGTTTACCCCTAACTTAAGAAAAACACAACTGTTTTATCTCAACCAACCCACAGAGAAGAAACACCAAATGAACCAACAATAGGCAGCTCCACAGTACAATGGTCACCTCCACCCACTGGCAATGTTACTTCATACAAAGTATATTTATACATAATCGAAGACTTGAAGCCCGTTTTGGTCCATTCTGCAAGTCTTCTTCCCAGCGTGACACAGTTTCAAATCGGTCAGTTTGTTGCTTTTTTTTCCGTTAGGTTGGATTGGATAGGATATTTATGTTTATCCCTGTGAATGGGAAAACCAAGGGGGTTAACACACAGGCAATCGTCAGATTTCCTCGCGCCCATCGTTGGGTTACCGGAGCTATTGCGGTGTGTTGTATATGATTCGCAAATTCCTTCAATTTGGTCGAACATATCAATTCGCTGCGTTCAGGCAATGTCTGTTAAGTGCCTTGCCCAAGGACACAACCGACTAGCTAGCGACAGGTTTTAAACCTACAACCCTTTGGATGAACTGCTTAATTGATCCTCAATTGCACCCAGGAGTTTATTGAGCTTAACAAAAACAATTGTGTTTAACACGGTGCAATATCTTTGTTAACCGACTGCGGACACTTGGTATATTGTGATGATATCTTGTATTATAACACGCTTGTTGTCCAACACTCATTACATAAAGCAGGGGTCGGCAACTTGCATTAATTTGCTATTGTAGTGAACGCTTAATAAGATTAACACCCATGTATAAGTGAAACAAACAGAAGAACACTCGCGTCTTTATCTCTCACAGTGTTGTTTTCCTTATTAGCAAAATTATTATTAGTTTTGCGGCTCCCAGTGATATTATTTTGTGGAATATCGGTTAAAATGGCTCTTTAAGCGCAAACGCTTGCGGACCCCTGTGCCCGTTTCTCGTTTTGCCGCCACCCTTCACTTTAATTCGAAACAGTCCTTTTTCAAACCCCTTATTTTTAAAATGTAAAAACGTATATTCACCAAACTAGTTTACTATGTGTCCGAATGGTTATCGCGACCGGTACATATACCGATTGCCATACAAAAACGGTCTTAGGAACGAGCCCAGTATGTCTTCGAACCGCCAGTCTAACCGGTCGGATAATTAGCGTTCTTCCGCTTTAGTAAGGAAGAAAACGTCTTACAAGCGGCTAGTTATAATTAGGAAAACGGCCACCTAACAGATTAACCTCGAACCTCATTCTCAAAACATTGCACTAATTGGTAATTTTTCCCCTAGAATAAAGAACATTATAACTTTACAAAACGTCCTGATATATTTGGATCATTTGATTGGCCAATGTCACCCTTCTGTAACGCCTCAATGAACCCGAGTTATGTCACTTTAAACAAGGGTTCATGGACGATTCGTAACTCACACTACTACCAAGAATTGTTTGGATATAAATACGACTCATTTGACCTTGGAGGAAAATCTTGGTTGCCTTTGCTTGAAGATATCAAGAAGATTTACAGAAGTGCAAATTATGGTCACGAGAGACCGTTTGTGTCGAGTGTAGCGTCTGAACTTGGTGTTATATATAATTAAATCTTATCTCGTTAAAAAAGTATGCAGACATATTTCCACGTTATATCGGATCCACTTTTCTCGCTGCTTAGTTTACCAATACGACCGATACGAAACAAACAGAAGACACTCGCATCTTTATTTCACACGGTGTCGTTTTCATTTTATTGCAAAAATATTATTAGTTTTGCGGCTCCCAGTGATTTTTATTTTGTGGAATATTGGTTAAAATTACTCTTTAAACGCAAAGTTTGCCGACCCCTGAACATTTCCTTCACAGATGGGAGTTTATCATCAACGAACCCCATCCACCCTGGTCAGCAGTTCAACCTTGGCATCCAAGCAACATACGGCAACGCGAGTGGTGGGTTGATGTACATCGACACCCGAACCCACCCTTCCCCACCTTCAATCACAAGTTTCCGAGGGGTCACAACGCGCAGAAGGGGATTGGTTTCCATGGCAGCTTTCTGGGAGACAACTTTCGCTTCATACATCGACTATTATAACGTGTCATTAAAAGGTGACAATTTATAAAATATCTTTATTTATTTTTTTGGTTGCTATTTCTGTATAATTTCTCTATCTATTGATTGGTTACTATTTCTATAATATTTCTCTATTTTATTTATTCGTTACTATTTTCCTATTAAAATATGTCTTAAATACTTCGGCTGGCTAACTAAGTTTCATTTTGTCATCTTTTCCTGTTTATGTGTCATGATTTAATTCGTTTGCCATTTTTTTAAATTGACTAGTCGGTTGAGTCCTTTGGAGAGGCAGCGGACATTGCCCAAACCCAGTGGAAAAATAGATGATACCAAATTGAAGGAACTTTTTAATTATACAATGTAATAACCAGTTTCAACCTGCAACCAGACTGGTTTTTCTGGCGGTTTAGTATGTCGCCTTTTAACCGAAAAGTTGCAGGTTCGAAACTGTTCGCTAGGTTCTACTAAATTAAAGAAACATGTGTATTATATACAACATACTGTAATAGTTCCGGTAACCCGACGGTGGGCGCGAGGTGATCTGACAATTGCCCGTGTGTTAACCCCATTGAATACTCTATTCTTCTCTACATTAACCCTTTAGCCGAAAGGTGACATACTAAACCCACCAAGTTAATCTGTCCCAAAATTATTTTGTGTTTTTAACCAATTAGCCCCAACCTTACCATTATAGTTGAGGGGAGATTCTTCCGCAATTTACACCAAAGTGGCTCCGACAAAGAATTTTGCCCGATTCACTGGATTGCTGTCAAGCACAATGTATGAGGTTGGGGTGACAAGTCATGCTGGAGATAAAATAAGTTTTCCCGCTAATGCGCAACTACATCGGGTGTGACATCCAATACCTTGTCTCTGTGAAAGGTAGGTTTAACCAAGCATGTAACAAGGTTAACAATTTGGTTTTTAGACGTCTTTAAACAACTGCCATATTGCCATTTCATTCCCATTTTCCAAATTATCATTATTCCTGCTTCTTGTCTTTCATTGTAGAAACAAAAACTGAACTTAACTAATTTACCGCGAACTGCTGTTTTAATTTCAAAAAGGTATGTTTAAATAATCAGGGACAAAAATCCATCAAATTTCAGGCGATTAAGAATTTACTTAAGTGTAGAAGCTCACGCAACTGTGGTTTGTATGACATAACAACTGTTTAAATCTGGTATTAAGACATAGGTGAAAAAAATGAGATAAGTGAAAAAATGCAAATTAAATTATTTTTAAAGAGATACAACCCGTAACTAAAAATAATTCACGCACTGCTACTAAATTTTGCATACCCAGGACGAATCTAATTCTTTTCCAAACTTCCATCAAATTCAGACTAGACAACCAATCAGCCAAAGTAACCTGGGAAACCCAGCCGGATTGCCACAGATACAGCGTCGTAGTCAGCGTATTGACGGGTTTGGCTGCAAACACCAATCACCTCTGCTCGACCAAAACCACTTCCACCCATGAAGTTTATTGCAACGAATACACGAGGTTGTTTGCAAAGGAATTTAGCGCCGTTGTTTCGGCTCCTGTGCAAGGTAAGTTGCGTCTGGTCTTTAATTGTTTGTTTTGCTCAGGGATTGTTAAACTGGGGTGTGAAAGCTTCACAAGGGGGGGGGGAGCATGACAGTGAGAGATTGGTCTAACATACGAAGCAGATCTTCGATGTGTGTTGTCTTTAACAAAGATTTGAATAAAATAACTAATTTTCAAATAACAGTTGCATCCTTCACACTAAGCAGAAAAATGGCAAATAATTTATTTTTTTCCATTTTTCTTGTGTTTGATTTTTGAGTAGGTAAGGCGTGAGCATGAATGACTAACGTCAAGGGGGGGGGGGCGAAAAAAAAGTTTAAGAACCACTGACATAGCTGAAAGCTAAGTTGTGCAGTGGTAATCATAACACAATTGCCAAGATATTTCAACCTGTACAGTACATTATCCTATCCTATATATATTCTTATTGGAGGTAAGCCAGCCTTTAAATAGTGGGAATCGTAAAACATCATTATTCACAAGTCTAGAACCACAACATAGATTTTTTAAACATAGCTTTAAATAATGGGAATAGTTACACAAATAATGATCCATAAATCAATTCTACAACTTCGACAACACATAGATAGATATCCCTTTATCCAGGTTGCATCTACCAAGTGCTGATCTCCCATTATGACATCACTGAAAGCTCGGACTCGCAACTTATCACGGACTTCAACAACCCCAGCCCACTGTTGCCTCCTAGTGGCATAACTGCCGAGAGTGTGGAACAATCGGAAATCAGACTCAGTTGGATGAAGCCTGGCTTCGATATGGAAGTTGACAGATTTTTGGTAAAACTTTTTTAATTGATTTTTCAAATCTGTTTATATTTAGATTTCGCAATTTTATTATTTATAAGGTCAACTAGATATTCATGGTTTACCTTTGTGATATATATATATATAAATATGATATGTGAATGGAAATGCAAAACAATCATTAAATTAAG